>CAIGQV010000919.1:1220664-1234440 GCA_903798115.1 Danio jaintianensis
TCTTCTTCTTCTTCTTCTTCTTCTTCTTCTTCTTCTTCTTCTTCTTCCAAACTGATGTTTCACCACGAAACAAGAAGTTGCTGTAACTCATACATTGTCCCATCTGCCTCAATTCACATGTTTGATAAGAGTCCTGACCTGAACATGTTTACATGCCAATATCTAGTTGCATAGTGCCACCTGCTGGCAACAGGAAAGGACATGTTTTACACTGTAACAATCTCCTCCTGGAAATTTGATCAGATCCCATCAGTCTAATCCAAAGGCCTTTGTGATGTTAAATTGTGAAGATTTAGAGTTTTTGTTGAAGGGCATGTCCGTGGTGGCTTGAAAAAAGTTCAGCGTGTCGCAATGGAAGAGAAAGTTCTTATAACACATGCAGTACACACAATGTCCGATTTTCCTGAAAATTCATGTTTTATAAGAATGCTCTCCTGAAGACATCTACATGCCAATATTTAGTTACTTAATAGTAATAAGTAGTTAATATTACTAATATTACTAAATACTATTAATAAATTCCCGGCCTGCTGACAGAAGGAAGTTTGGTTCAAATCAGTGACTTTGTCAGTTTTTGTATCAGCTTAAATTAATATTCCCCAACGTTCTCTCATCCTAAGGCCACCGGGCAATGGTGAGCGCGTGTGCGCGAGGTCCCTTTCATCGCTTTAATAAATTATTGTGGTCAATTCCAACCCATATATATATATATATATATATATATATATATATATACATACATACATACATACATACATACATACATACATACACACACACGCACACAAGTATTTATGTTTTATATATTTATTAACCATATGATGAATTGTCTTTGGTTAGCTTGAAAGTGGATTTATTTCAAATGAGGAGAGTAAACAGAAGCTGTTGCCTATCATGTCCACACTTCTGGAGGATCTTAATATTACAGGAGCCTGCACCCTCCCTATTGGTATATGTATTTATGAATCTCACTGTCCCCTTTACATAAAAACATGTATACATAAAAACATAAACATTCCCTATGATTTATGAATCTCATTGGTTCTTATTGTTTTAATAATTCCCTTTTTCCCTCTCTCATGGCAGATGACTCTAACACCATCCACTTGAAGCTAATTGAACAAAGGAAAGACCCTCTGGTTGTTCAGGAGTATGATGTACCGGTATTTACCAAGAATAAGGACCACTTTATTAAGTCACAATGGGATCTTACCACACAACAGGTAAATAAAAAGTCCTCCCTGTACTTTTATCATATTTGATTTTATTTGATTTCATTTCGATTTAAAAAATAATTTAGACTGAATTAGAATAAAATATTGCTAATAAATCAATGACTTGCAACTTGCAAAAAATTCAATAAAATCAAGAACATGCGATTTTGTTGATTTTACTTTGTACTTTTGTCAATTAAATAAAAGTTAAAGAAAAAATTTCCAATGTTTTTAGTGAGAAAATTATTTGTATTCTGGATTTAGATTTTTACAACCAAAATGTTTTGCCAAATCTGCCATAATACAAAACTTCAGATTCTCAGTCAGTGGTCATATTAAACTTTATGGAATTTTGGGTTGTACTTCATTAAACATTTCCAGTGATTTCTCACTATTAAATAGGATAATTTACTGGAATAAAAAAAAAAGAGCATCTACTGTATGTGGGACGCTTATTTTGAAAACGGGAGACGCAGATGCATAGTCCCTCTGAATAAAACCAAAGCAAGCCACACCAGATTTTTTTTCTATGCTTTGCTAAGCAATGACTCCATGAGCCATTGGTTTACAGCTTGTCAGAATGCAAAATGCAGGATATACAGATTTATTTAATAATTTATACAGCGCCACCCGAAGAGGCATACGGTATGTTTAGTTATATCATTTGTTAATTTATATGTTTATTTATTGTGAAATGTTTGTAATGAGGCAAAAACACACGTAGACTGCTTAGTATGTTTTTACATTTATATTAAAGCACAATGTATCTCTGTTGTTCTCTTTTGTTGAGCTTAATTAAAATTTAGCCTATATTTTATCCACGACACAACTCAGGAGCTCAGTTTGTTAACATATTTTTTGACAAATTAATGATTATTGTTTTGCATGTTTATTCCAGAGTGCATTGTGTGCGTGCGTGAGAGAGAAAGAGAGAGAGAGCTCATTAATATTCACGACCATTCCAAATGTGGTCAATAAGGACCTTCTGATTCTAGGGGTATTTTATGGGGTAATAAACGACCATATTAATACATTTCTGGAGAGTTGTTTAAATTACCTATGCCAAATACCTTCTATGTAAATATTAGAGAACAATTTAACTTGAATCAATGCAGCATGTGGCACATTTAAATAATAGGGCAGCTTTATGGCTTCTGTGTAGCACTACAGGCAAATATAGTTATAAACGTGCCTATGAATTGACACATTGGTACACCTTTTCCAAAATATGTTTTGAAAGAAATAAAACATGATCACACAACTTTTTTTCTTTTTTTCTTTTTTTTTTGTGACTTAAGCAGTTTTACACTAAAAGGTTTATGTATTTTTTAGGGCTATGCGATTTGGGAAAATGTTTATATTGAGATTATTGAGGTCAATATTGCGATTATAAATGGTATTGTGAGTCAACTTAATGGATTTTTAAGGAAAATGCACACACGGATTAGAAATAATGCTGAAGTGTGCATTTGTAAAACTAGAAATGGTTCAAAATAAATATTTTTTACAAAATGAAATATTTGCATTAATGTAAACTTATTTTCATATATTTGCAATTATTAAATGAAATATAACAATATTTATATCTATAGCTTTGTATTATTGTTTTATATATACTTATTTTCTTTTTATTCTACTTCTGGTAAATGACTGATGTTTTCTCTGCCTAAACACAATTATGATTGATATGTCTAGCAGATTTTTTTTCCTCATGTAGCAAACTGATTTTGAAACTGATCACATTCATCAGGTAATCGTTAATAAGCAGAGATGTTTTCTCAAGTGCAGGGAAACGATCTGTGTTGATCAGTGAGCCTTACTTCTGCTGATGTGATAGGAGAGACCGCTAGTGTTTAGTACCTGTTCAGGTGACGAGCGCCAGCAAACCAAACGCTCTCTGTCAGTACGATCATCATATGCGCCTGTGTGGGTCAGCATGCAACATGCTGCGTGTCACAGACAGGACTGAATATCAAACTCTGTTCACGCGTCATCAGAAAAGTACCACCTAAAGTTACTCTGAATTGAGTCTGAATTGTGCATTAAGGTGAAGGTCATTTGACAGTTATGAAGTTTGTTGTGCCAAACGTAGTGGCCGGTGCTGCACATTGTGAACAGCCACTTTACACACTGTGAAAAACGTTCAGCGTTGTGACAGTGACAACTGTGTGCGCCGCTACTATCAGACCGGACTAGAGGACCAAAATCAGCTGATTCCAGTCCTTGGACGGTCGATTGGTGCATCTCTAGTTAAAATACATATTTTTTCTCCCAATATGATATGATAATCTTTTTTGTTTGGTTGTTTGTTTTGTTACCAGCTCGTAAAACTCAGAAAGTATGTGTTATTATTTATTTAATATAATCCCAACATTTTCCTATCATGTAACCACATAGACTGACATTGCGATTGGAATAAGATTAATCGTGCAGCACTAGTATTTTCCGTTGTTGCATCACTTTGGATGCAAATGTCCGATAAATGTTTGTGATGCTTATTAGTGGTACATTTTTCACAACCACGCTCACACTCACAGTGTGAAACAGGTAGAATTATATTTTGACTTGCTGCCTTCAAAAACTTTTCTCAGTAATTAAAGATTTGTGGTTTATAAATATTTTGATTCTGTTGTCCTGCAGATCTTACCCTTTGTAGATGGCTATCGACACATTCAAAAGATCTCTGCTGAGGCTGATGTTGAGCTTAATTTGGTGCGGATTGCCGTTCAGAATTTATTGTAAGTATAAAGGTATTCCTTTTTTAACTGCTGCCATAAACATGAAAAATTGCTGTCATAAGCATGATAAATTGTTATCACAGAATAAACCTCCCAACAGTGTTCAGAACCCTGCTGTGGTCTTATATTACCCTGAAAGGCTATATTTTGCCATTACAACTGGGTGGTAGCACATATTTCTGCTTATTATATGGCTATTCTTCACTTAGTTAAGTCTTTGGTGTCTCCAGAATGTGTCTGTAAAGTTTCAGCTCAAAATCCACATCAGATAATTTTTTATACCTTGCTGAATATGTGAATTTTGGGATTAGAAGACATTGTAGCTGTTTTTGTTGCCTGTGGCTTTAAATGCAAATGAGGCTGGCCACCATCAACAGATGTCTGTTTCTCCTGCTGCGTCATGTCAGATAAACAGCAGTCAGAGACACAGACAGATGCAAATAAAGCAGAGATTTAGTTGTAGTCAAAATACCAAGTAAGGTTATTTGATTTACTTGTTGTGTAGTTTATTTTTGGCTTTTACAGAGTTAGCTTAGCAAAGCCTACAGCAAACAATGTTTGGGGACTACAAAAAAAATACATCCGGGTTAATGAGGTCATAAACCCTTCAGTTTACAATCTAGGAAACTCGCAGCGAAGAGGCGTGCTCACAGAGGTGTTGTAAAGTTAGCAGTAGGGAACGGTAAAATCTCATTCAAATGCTGCTGTTTTCACAGAGCTTGATCTGTTTCTGTATTTGGGATTCCAAAGTACATGACACAGGTGGAGAGGTGGTTACAATTTGTTTTTAATTATGTTCAAGTCATGTTCCAGTTACAACAAAGATAGCTCTCTAGTATTTGACAAAGGACAGCTTCCAGAATCTATCCCAGTTCAGTGCTGGATTTGGCCAAAAACTTCTCAAAGGAGCAGTTCCAACGATAATAGAAAACGCTGTGGATTGTGAGCCACAAAATGTTTTCCTTTCATTTTCTTTTCGGCTTAGTCCCTTTATTAATCATGGGTGCAAACAGCAGAATGAACCACCAACTTATCCAGCACTTCCAGCCGCAACCCAACACCGGGAAACACCCATACACACTCTCCCCCACACATACACACACTATGGCCAATTTTAGTTTATTCAATTCACCTGTACTGCATGTGGACTGTGGTGGAAACCCACGCGAACATGGGGAGAACATGCAAACTCCACACAGCAATGCCAACTAACCCAGCCGGGGCTCGAACCAGCGACCTTCTTACTGTGAGGCGATCGTGCTACCCACTGCGCCACCGTGATGCCCCATGTTTTTATTTGTTATAATGCATGTATGTTGTAGCAAGGATGTAAACAATGGGAAACACTGTTTGGCACTGTTAACAATTTAGCTTCAAATTCATATTTATCTCTCAAACCCCTGTAAAACATCTTCACCAGCACATGCAATATCTCTTTTCCGTGTGTTTTACATTTGAAATAATGAAATTGATTTTTTCAAAAGACATGTGAACGTTTTGTATTACTTACACATGCTTAAAAACCTAATATTTATGAAAGACACTTGTCAAATTTTATTTTAGAGAGCAGGCATGAGGTTCAGCTATGTCCTCTTCATTTTCTGTCTGATTCAGGTCAAACTGATACGGCTGCGCTGACATTATTTACACAACAGATGCACAGCACATGCTAGAAGAGGTGTGATGTTTCCTGGTGACATGGAGTTATCTGCGAATCACAACACATTAGGTTAGCTGACCAATCAGAGCCCCCTTGACGACAGGCCTTCGGAGGAAACATGATAGTCGTTTTCATGTTGGTAGAGTAGCGGTATAAAATTAAAGTAAGATATGTCAAAAAATAAGGTGATTTTTCACAAATAAAGCATGAGCACACACTGTTTTGCACCCCATTAACACAACCAAGCCTTAAAAGTACACTCTGCACCACCCCTTTAAAACTTTAACGGATTCCTGTTTTTTTTCTAATGACATAGGATGCAATGAATTTGTATTTGAAAAATAAGTATATTCACATTTCTTTATTCTAAATCTTTAGGAAATATTTTTGGTACATCAAAAAGTGGTTATGATGACCACCTGACAAGCTAATCCAGCTAAAAACAGTGCTTAAAATGTCACTAAAATACAGTATTTAAATCTCATAATTAAATAGAAAATCAGGCAAATAACTGCAAAAAGCTCCACTTTTTGACAAAAAAGAACCACCCCTTTCACCAGGGTGGCTACGGGCCTGTAATAGGACAGAAAATATTGATAATGACCTGAAATTTTGTATTAGCTCAGTAAAAGCAAAGCAGCGTGAATCAGTGTTCAAAATAGACAAACATTTAAGGAATACAGTACAGACATTTATGTATTACACAGCATGTTGCCACAAATAATTACGGGATCAAGAGATATTGATTTAAGTTGAAACTGTTTAAAATTGTACCTATTTGATATCTAATTATACATTAAAGAGTGAAAACAATCATTCTGGAAAGAAGAGGAGGAATACAGCAACAATATAAAAATCTTACATATTGGCTTTAAAGGGCTTAAATCACATCTCTGACTTTTGCTTTGAATTGAATAAAATGATTAAAAATACATTTAAGACTTCACACTGAAGCAGTGGTTCTGTTTTACAGGTATTATGACGTGGTAACTCTGGTATCTATATTTCAGGTATGTTTTTGTTGTTTATTCTCATTCTTGTAATACGTTCTTTTTCTTACATTTTTGGTTGTCATACTTTACAGTACTCAAATGTTTACTGCACGACACCTAAAGTGCAAAACTTAATAGATAAGAAGTGCCTTCAGGAAGAGTGTCTACGTTATGTCAGTAAGCCAGGTGAGCAAGTACAAAGAGATTGTGAATGTATTTTTTTTTCTGCATCATATATGTGTATGAGAGTGAGATATTTCTATTCACAATGGCTATTTTACTGTGTGTTATGTCACCAGGGCAGAGGACAAGTCTCAGGGATGTGTTCCAGTTGTACTGTGGCTTGACCCCAGGTACGACTGTACGTGACCTCTGTTCCCGCTATTCTCACCAGCTACAAAAAGTGGACGACAGGCAAGTTTTTCCTCAGTCTGATTGCTGCTCGCAGTTTAAGATTATCGATTATCATTAATCCAAGCATTGGGCTGAGGTTCATTTTTAATAATGTTTACAACTCATCGACGGGCTGCACGGTGGCGCAGTGGGTAGCACGTTCGCCTCACAGCAAGAAGGTTGCTGGTTCGAGCCTCGGCTGGGTCAGTTGGCGTTTCTGTATGGAGTTTGCATGTTCTCCCCGTGTTCGCTTGGGTTTCCTCCGGGTGCTTCCCCCACAAGTCCAAAGACATGTGGAATAGGTGAATTGGGTAGGCTAAATTGTCCGTGTATAAATGAGTGTGTATGGATGTTTCCCAGTACTAGGTTGCAGCTGGAACGGCATCCGCTGTGTAAAACGTGCTGGATAAGTTGGCGGTTCATTCCGCTGTGGCAACCCCGGATTAATAAAGCGACTAAGCCGAAAAGAAAATGAATGAATGAATGAATGAATAAACAACTCATCGACATGTCAAGTTTATAGATAGCACATTTCATGCACAGTGCTAATTCAAAGTGCCTTCCATAAAAAGAGCATTTAAAAATCATGAAATCACAAAAAGAAATCTAAGAAATATAAACAATGCATTAAAATGTTTCAAAAAATGACACATTTATAAACATAGGAATAGTGCACAGCTTAACAGATGTTTTAGCACCCGTTTCTAACTACACACAATGCCGTGATAAAAGCATTTTTTCCCAAGTTAAAAGGAGTTTTTGTCCTACCCGTCCGCGTCATAGCCGAAAGTGAATTCATTCTGCTTTGAGTGGACTCTTGGATTTTCTAATTGATTCAATCCATGTGATCTGAGTGATCCGTTTTCTATTCACAGTGAGCATGTCTGCATGTATTGCAGTCCTAGGTTATTTATATACAATTATTCATTCATTCATTTTCCTTCGGCTTAGTCCCTTATTCATCAGGGGTCACCACAGCGGAATGAACCGCCAACTTATCCAGCATAAGGTTTACACAGAGGATGCCCTTCCAGCTGCAACCCAGTACTGGGAAACATTCATACACACTCATACACTATTGCCAATTTAGTTCATCCAATTCAACTATAGCGCATGTCTTTGGACTGTGGGGGAAACCAGAGCACCCTAAGGAAACCCACGCCAACGCAGGGAGAACATGCAAATTCCACACAGAAATGCCAATTGGCCCAGTCGGGACTTGAACCAGCGACCTTTTTGCTGTGAGGTGACAGTGCTAAACATTGAGCCACCGTGCTATCCTATATACAATTAATAATACTTGTTCCAAATGGAACTGGAAGCCAGTGTAAAAAACCTGAGGACAGGTGTGGTGTGCTGTCATTTCCTAGTTCTGGTCAGAATCCTGGCCACAAAATAATAAAAGCACAAACTAGTTTCACTGGGGTAAAAAAACACTATTCTTGCAGTGTTTTTAGATGATGATATGCTGATTTAGTTATTGCTTTGACAACGAAATCACACCAAGATTTCTGACATGATTTTTTTGTTGTGTTTGCATTTACCTTGAGAACTTTATCTCTGTCCCTAAGGCCCTGTTCACACCTGGCATTTAATTTTTCCACTTTTGACCACTTTGATCCACTTCTCTGTGAAATCTAGCGCAATTTTCATAATTGATTACAATTTTATTAAAAGCACCAGATCAATTATACACACTAGGAATTGGCTACTTTATGCATTGACTAATAAAATAATAGATTGCTTATTTCTTTTCTTTCCGATCAACTCATATTAGGCCTAGACAGTTTGTTTATATGCAGTTGTTTTTCTACAATTTCACAAAAATTTTAGAACATTGGAAATAATTAAATTAGTTGTCTTTGAATAACATATTCTACAAAGGGTCATGCAGGATTGATTACGCAAAAAGACTGATCATCCAACGCATGCAACATATCCAAACATTTTGAAGCTGAAACCATTTTTGAATAGAATAAAATGATTAAAAACACCTTAACATTCATGTCTGCTGCCAATCAAAGCCTGTTTAAATTTTTCATGAGCCTTTAAAGCAGTGGTTCTCAATTCCGGTCCTCGGGCCCCCCTGCCCTGCACATTTTGTGTGTCTCTCTTATTTGACACACAAGGATCAGTTCCTGGATCTCTCTGTTAATGAGCTGATGATCTGAATCAGGTGTGTTAAGTAAGGAAGACATACATTAAGGACCGTATTGAGAACCACTGCTTTAGACTCAGGAAAAACTAATTTAGTGCGTTATGTCCCCAGCCCTATACATAATCAATGCCACACACTTTGGATCTTGTTCTGACTCATGGCATTCTGTATATATCCATGAAAATTGTGATTGGTATATCTGATCTTTACCCTGACTTTTGAACCTGTTATCTGATATAATCAGCCCATCATTTCTCAGCCTATAATTAATCTTGTGTAAATACTGCTTTTGAGTTTTCAAATTTCCTTTCAAATATTGATTTCTCTTGATCATCTTGCATGGATACTGAACCACTTGTTAAAACGTTTAACTCTCCTTGTTAGTCTGCTCTGAATGAAATTGTCCCACTTAAATCTAAGAGGTCTAGGTCAGTTGTAGTCCTCAACCCTGGTTAAATCCATGCTCAGACAAGAGTGCAGAAGGGCTAAGCACAGGTGGGAAAAATATGGGCTCCAGGTCTCCTACCAGATTCTGAAAGACTGCTTAACCACACATGAAAACTCTGTTACTGAGGCTAAATACAGTATATCTCAAAGTAATGAGTAAGCCCAAAGTCATTTTTATAACTATATATTCATTTCTTAATCCCATTTTTTGCTCAGTTCCTGTTGTCAGTATAAAATCAATTTTATATTATCTGTACTAGTGCAAGTGTTTAAAACAATGTCCCAGGATTATAATTATTATTAGTAGTATTATGGCATTGTTTAAAAATCCTATTACATATGACAATAACTTTGGTAAGTTTATAATGCAATGCGTTTCTCATGATTAAATAATTATTACACTGAGCTGACGATTTTATCACATATATATTTTATCATATATATATATATCATTTTATGCAAAAATGATTCATTATGAACATTTTGTTGCATTTCTAATACTTATTACATTATGTGCAGTTTTTACATGAGTGGCTATATGGTGTTCCTGGAGAATTCATCATTCATGAGGAAATCATTACACACCCTGATCAGAAATATCTACATGAATTGATTATTGTTACCAAAGTAAATGTTAAACTGGTGGCAGAAACCCGCCATCAATGTTGTAGCGTGTTTTATTATAGTAATTTAACTAGGTGATCCTCACTCACAGAAAACAGTTTGGTTACAAATATTCTGTGCAGGCTGTCAAACAGATGTCCTGAGCTGAAACACATTTTAGATTAACTCAAGCATTTTTTTCAATTTCATTTTATATGGTACGTTGGGATGCTTGTGAGTTTCTCACTGACAGTAAAAATGAGGATGAAGTTTGTCTTTAAGATAAAAATAAATAAATAAATAAATTTGAACTGTATTTCCAATCCCTTTTAACTCTCTACTGTTGTAAGGCATGCTAGTCATAGTCACGTGTCAAGAACAGTATCCCAAAAACTGCTTTTAAATCCTATCGACTCATTTGGCTGCTGGTAAGTTTTTTTGTGTGTGTGTTTGTTTAGGAAGTTGATTCAGTTTGGCTTGATGAAAGGTCTGATTCGGCGCCTACAGAAGTATCCAGTCAAGGTTGTTAGAGATGAAAGAAGTCGTCCACCTAGACTTTACACTGGCTGCCATAGTTATGATGAAATCTGTTGCAAAACTGGTATGTTTTATTTGTTATTGTGTTTTTACATAATACTTATTTTAAAGTTTTTTTTTTATGCAGGTGACATTCTTTTATTCTTGTTTTTGCAGGAATGAGTTACAGAGAGTTGGATGAGCGGTTGGAGAATGACCCTAACATTGTTGTTTGCTGGAAATAATTGAATAAATGTGTAACAAGAAAAACAGACCCAGGTGCTTTTGCTTCTACTGAACTGCCATGATGGACAAAAAAAAATCTAAACACACAAGCTTGCTGAACATCTCAGATTTTAAGTTTGACAAATATTGGAACGTGTTATGGTGCATAAATGCAAAAATAAGGTTTCTGTATCAAAAGCTAGATCACTGGTTTTGAAATAACTTAACCAACTATGGTCTGATTATAGACAAGCAGTTCTATTTTTTTCCCCCCATTTCAAACATCGAAGTTTCCTCTGGCTACTTTGTAAAATGTGTGATCTACTGAATGAAAATAAAACACAAGCATTATAAAATATGTTTGAAATGGTCTATTTTTTTGTTGTTGTATACATATTCTGCTGTTGCGTAAATATTGGATTACATTCAATTTAGGGACAGGGTAAAATATCATGACTGGCACACAAAATCAGTGTAACAAGAACTGAAACATCTAAACATGGAAGATGTTTTTTTTAAATATATATATATATTTGTAAAGTCCTATATTCTTACACCACAGCTTACCATTCCCTGATTTTTGCACCCAAGTAATTTTATGACCTGTTTAATGATTGTTTTTTTTTTTCCCAGAAGCAACCAAATCAAATAAACTTTCAGTGTGACAGGATTTTATTTGAAGTTGTATTAGAGCTATTGCTATTTACACAAACAGAACAGAAATAAAGCATCGCATAAATTCATAAATAGCTCCGCTTCATGTTCGACATTGAATGTACCAAATTACTCTTTGGAAAGTGATGGAAAAAGAAAACAAGTGGGCAAATATGCTACCTCTCAAGTACATACAAGATAAGGGTATGAAAATTATGAGAGGAAATCATTGAAAGCTTGCTTTCCAAAGAACAATTAAAACCGAAGCCAGTACATAGCACTCCTCACTCGGTTATAGTCCGGCAGCTGCTCTATTGGTCCTGCATAGAGAAGAAGAAAAAAAAAAAAACTTCAGCCGTCAACAAAAATTATTCCCAATACCACAGCACTATGCTATGCCTAGTTAACACGACAGGATTTTAAAGCAGATTTTTTTTCTGTGGAAAAATCAGTGGGTGATAGCTGCTCAGCATACTTTTAACTACTCAACAATCACATCAAACAGCTCACTCGCGCATTGCTGACAAAAATCCACTATCTAGTACGCAAAATATTTGGGACCAATCGGCCAACTTGGCAGCATGGTGTCAGATGTAGTAACGAGCTACAACCATTGATAGAGCAAGTCAAGGATTGATTGGCCATTGTGTTCACTCACTCAATAGAAATGTTTGAGATTGGTTGGAATGGTCATCAGTTCATTTGCTTCACCCTGTGTTTATATAGACTTGATAGCACACACACATACATACATACATATGGGCCCTGTGCATTCGTCAGTACCGCCGCTATATTTGTCAAGACCAAAGTTAATTTGAAGATGCTTGACTTGCCATGCTTACAGGTGCAGTAATGAGCAAACAAAGCATAAAGGCATAACATTTCATAGGTAAGATTTCGTTTTTTAACGATTTTGTATGTTACAAACTTTTGTGCTAAACAAGTGTTATTGATGATAATACTGTAGGGCTGGGCCGATAAACGATATTATATCAAATCGCGATAAAATTTATGTCAATAACAATGATAAGCTCTGGACTTTTTTACTCAACATTGATCTACGAGCCAATCACACAGCAGAAATGTGGAATCATATTTAGAAATTGAAAGATAATACATTTAAATTCAAGCAAAATATTGCAAAAAAAATTACAACCTCAAAATTTCAACTAAATTTTTAAATTTTTTTGCTTCTCTTGATTTTTTAAATTTGTATTTAATATTTTTCTATAACACATAAATTTGGCTGTACTAGTTTTTGGACCATTATCGTAAGTTATTTTGTTAGATAAGCTCCAGATTTGGCTTCAGTACTGACTAATCTAATGTATATGCACAAATATAATATTGTATAGCTTTCTATTAAAAATATGAATTTAAAAGATAGATTTGTGAGGGGTGTATTTATATATGCTCAGCACTGTATATATCGTTATCACTCAATATGGAAAATAATTATCGAGATTGCATTTTTGCCATATCGCCCAGGCCTATAATATAGTCACTTACTGCACTGACCATAAGGCAAAGTAGCACCAATTTGCACTAAATTCTAGGCTTATGGTAGCTTGGTTAAGTAAAATCAGCAAAAAATGTAAATGAAATATGACAAGATGCTGATGCCAGAGGCTAAGTAAACGTAAAGTGACTTATAAGGGTGCCCGATAACATAACAGTGCCTGCGCCTCAATGTGCATACTTTCCACCCTAAATTATTGAATATTAAAAATGTTATATACCATTTAGATTAGAAAGGTGGATATGCACATTGACATGCAGGGATATCGATGGTTCACACGAATCGTTCGCAACGGAAATTCATTCACAAATCACTCCCTCCGTAAAAATCAGAAGTGAAAGGGGTGTGTTTCTGGACATGGATTAGATCAAATTTAACG
This sequence comes from Danio jaintianensis, assembly GCA_903798115.1. Lineage (NCBI taxonomy): Eukaryota > Metazoa > Chordata > Actinopteri > Cypriniformes > Danionidae > Danio > Danio jaintianensis. Next base: position 1,234,163 of record CAIGQV010000919.1, read on the forward strand.
GGGGAGGATAATACATTTCCATGCACACAAACACACGCTCTTTGTCGACAATGCCCATGTGATCACTTATCAACTGATGTAAAATTGTCATTTTCATAACTTAAAAAAATATATATTTGCATACACTGCAAAAAAATGCTTTTCTTACTTAGATTTTTTTGTCTTGTTTCTAGTCCAAATATCTAAAAATTCTTATATCAAGAAGCTTTTTTTAGGTAAGCAAAACATAATGTCTTGTTTTAAAAAATATGCCAATATTAAGTTTCCTTAAAACAAGC
>CAIGQV010000919.1:1234450-1287298 GCA_903798115.1 Danio jaintianensis
TATTTTGCTTACCCCATTGGCAGATTATTTTGCTTGTTTTAAGGAAAAACTCAATTAATTTTGGCATATTATTTCTTAAAACAAGACTATATGTTTTGCTTGTCTAGAAAATTCTTCTTGATTTAAGAATTTTTAGAAATAAAAAAAAAAAAATAGTAAGAAAATAATTCTTTGCAGTGTACTGAAAACTCCAGATCATTCATTCAGATCATATATATCTGTGTTTGTGTGAGTGTGTGTGTGTGCTATCAGAGCTAGAATCAGCTACTGCTGAAAGCTGTATGGCTGCGTGTCAGTGATGTGGGTCATCACACAGGCAACCAACAGTGTTCTGCTCTTTTCGGAACATTAAATTCACTGTTGTTTGAGGGCTAGACAGAGTTTGAAAGTTGTTGCCAGATCATGTAGTGTGTGAGTCCATCTTGTGGATCATTTGAATATTGTAGCATAATGTGAACACCACAGTTACAGAGACATGTATTCTGAACAACAAAGCAATCTGCCGGGGCTTAAAGTCATGTAGTAAACTATCCATTAGAAGGAGGGACATAGAGTACCCCTTTAAAAAAATGAATGTCAGTGAGAGTGGTTGAGCTCAACACATCAAATGAAAAGCAAATAAGAAGGGAGTGGGGCATGTCAGATACTAAAGAGCATTTGATTGGTCAATATTTTGATAAGAAACTGTGGTATGAGAGGACGTGAAAAAAAAAATGACTAGCACAAAAACTAACACCTATTCAGTGATAGGACCTGTTCTGATGATTCATTTCAGAACCAAAAGCCACTGCCTTAACAAATATGTGACATAAAACAACATGCACCCTTGGCTTCTTTTTACATGATCAGGTTTAACATTATCCATTTTAACAATCGTGATGGGTTAAATTCTTTATAAAAACTTGAGAAAAGATAATGCCACAATTTGACTTAAATTAATTTTCAGATCTCAGAACTAATTGTAAAAAAAAAAAAAAAAAGATATTTTAAATATAATCATTAAAAAAATAATAATAATAATAATCACAATAAATGGACTTACCGACTGCAGACACAGCTGGACATTTGTCATATATGTATTTAGAACAGACATCCCGGACAACACTAGGAGTCACAGCCTAGTAAAAGGCAATCAAACAAAAAGGTATTCTTAAAATTAATTTAACTTCAGGTATTCACCCATCCTAAGGTTATAATAACAGAACATTTACCTCGATTCTGGCATCCCACTCTGCCAACGGGATGCGGCGACCATAATTTAGTATGTGCCTGCCAATTTCATCACAAACAGGTGTAGTTCCTGATGGGAAAAAAACAAAACATTACAGACAAATTTAGAGCGCATGCATGCATGTACACAAGTAGCCAATTCTGACCGAATTGAATGAAGTCATCTGTCAAGCCATATGATTATACTTTATTATATGACCCAAAATGGGTTATGGGGTTATAATCTTAGATCAGTTTTATATATTTGTAGACATTTTAATGACCCATTTGTATGATAAAAAAAAAAACTGTAGTTATGGTTTCTTCTTCATACTGAATTGCGTTAGACGATGTACTTCATTTATTAGATTATGACTTCAATTAAACATTTGCAATTGGTTTGTAAAAGATGTTATGCATGTTTAAGCTAAATCTAAATCAGCTTGTTATGTTCAGAGTACTTCAGGTTGTTTCAAAAAGCTTTGTTTCTCCCCTCAATAACTTACAATATACTCAAAGATTTATTACTGGGCAACAACGGATAAAATCTACTTTTTAACCCTATAATCTTCTCCTTTATCTTGATCAAAATTTATTTGTATAAAGACTGGTCCCTCGATTGTAGAAACAGATTGCGTTTAGCAAAGTTAGGCCATGTTTCATGGTGAGGCACTTTGTTTTGGGCTTTTTTGTAACTGCTGAATCACTGGCTGTTAAGTAAAGGTAATCTGTTTGTGATCATGGATGAAGTAGTGATAATGGATTGCTTGGTTATGAAAATATTGTGATTAAATGAAGATGAAAAAATATTTCCACAGGATAACATGATCATTTTTTTAACATTGAAAAATGGATATATATTTTTTACACAAAAAACATGCTTTGCATATGGATCATTTAAGTTAAATAAATGGCATGAAATATTTCTTTACTAGGACCATGAGTAAGAAGGTAAAGGGTTTGTATGGATAGTACGTTTGAGTTTATTACCATTGAGCTGTCCCACTAAGCTAGCCTTCAATGCATTCTTAGCTCGAGCCACATCACTCTCAGTCACCGTGGTGCATACATTCATCCTGTGATACAGAAACATCAACAATTATGACTACTAAATAATAAATGATCAAATGAAAGAAACTTAAACCACACTCATATGGTTTTCAATTCAATTCTGTGACGCACCAGGCATTCTGAGCCCAATGCATCATGTCTTCGATTTTAAGTTTGTCTGTAACGAAATAAATTCCCAGCAGTCCAGTATCGCTGTATGAGGAGTAGAAAGTCTGGAAACTGTGACACAGGTTCAGCTCTGCAGCCCGTTGAGCCAGACGACTGCTTAAGTGCTATATACAACATAAAAAGGAACAAACAGCATTTCATCATCAAACCAACATTCCACTTTTCGGATGCTCAGCTAACTTAACATTTACATGTGATTTGTAATGCATGATCACAGCTGAGTGAAGGCATGTGATCCTTGTTCAGAGTCATCTCTTGACTGATCAAACATTTTCAAAAAAAGCTTTAAACAAGTACTGTGCCCTTGTCCTGTACGCATAGTCAATTCTGAAATGTTCACTTCTGGATTTTTTTTTGTATTTTTTCTGGTCTTTTTTTAGTATGTGCATAAACCTATGAGTTATATGGACTCCCCATATTACTTGGTTATTAGGTTTTCGGGTGGAACCATCGTCATCTTTATCAATCATTTTAAAAAAAAAAAAAAAACATAATTTAATATCCCTCAACCTGTTCTCTTTAAATAATTCTTCAGTCTGATGGTTTACTTTGCTTTGTACAGCAACTGATGACAAAGTAACAGTTCAAATGTATGGCATTTTTACAACAAAAATGACAATAGCCGCATTTCCACTGTCGGGCCAGTCTGAGCCAGGGCTTTTATCAGGCCAGGCCGGGCCGTGCCAATAGCCCGGGTGCTTGAGCAGTGAGGCCGAAATCATGTCGCGTTTCCACTGTCGGGCCAATAGCTCACAGCGCGTAACGCAAACCCCGCCCCCAGAACGTCCCCCGAATCAAACGTCACACAACCCGCCCAGTTCAGAGGGAATCAGGCAGATAAAGCACACCATCGCATCATCACGAAACGATTAAAATGAAGACAACCGAAACAAACAAATTGCACGTTACTGTACAGCATAACATTATATGTCTATACGCATAGACCTTTGTATTTTCATTCATTATATTTGTTTACTCGCTGACCGCCTGTTGGCATCGTACATTGAGGTCACCATCCATAATATAAAACCACAGAAATTTTCTGGTAATAACTCGGTATAAAATGTATTTTATAACATCTTCGTTTCGGTAGACGCCGTCAAACATTCAACCTAAATGCTCCAGAGAGACCTAAAACATAGACATTTTCCCCTAGGCTATATGACACTTAATAGGTAATTGCCCTTTACTTAAAAAATAATTTAAGGTTGTTGCATATTATTCGGTTATCTTAAGTAAAGGAAACCGTTAAGTGTTTCAGGACATAAGAGCAAGTGATGAAATATATAGTCTATATATCATTGAGCTCAGAAGCTATCCACAATCCGCATCGGTTTTGAGAAAAAAAAAGTAAAAGTAAAATAAAAGTAAGTAAGTAGTGTTAAATGATTTAGAAAGGCATATCTACACTGATTCTCCCCAAAGCAAAAGAATTACGATTTAAAATATTAAATATCCCTCTAAACCATTTAATTTACGATTTAAAATGTTAAATATCCTTCTAATAAACTTTTACATTTAAAATTTAATTTTAAAATTGTACCACGTCATATAAAAACATAAACACTTGTTTGAGGTCATAGAACACATTTTTTTCCGTGCAGTTTTTCCCAATCCGTTACCATAGGTTTGTATGCAGTGCAGACAGAAAAGAAGGTTGTTTCTGATGGATTCGCTCACCCAAAAAATGCTCTGTTTGCACGATTTGATTAATATCATTGTATCCAAATACTTTATAAATAACTTTATAAATAATACAAAATGACACTATTGTGTTGAGCCTACAAAAGTGGACACGTAATTTGTAAAGTTTTATGTCTTTGTTGTATTCATATTTTGTATTATCTCCAAAATAAAGAAAAAAATAAAGAAACTCTGGACAACTAAAAGTTACTGGCTGCTGTGTCTTTAATGTGGTGTAATGATTATTATGCGTTACTGAAACATCAAGGAGGACGCAGCAAAGAAATATGACTTATTAAATTAAAACTACTTTATTATTTTATGCAACACCCTTAAATTTAAAAGGGAAACATAAGAGCGATCTTAACCAGACCCCTAGCCTATAAGGTGTTTTATGGAATAGCCTATCTTAAACTGACCAGCTATACGTTTTCCTTTCCCTTATTTAAAAATTTTTTTGGTGCATGTACTCCTATGCGATCTGAAAACAAATGCAATGGTGGCACGCCATCTTTACCAGACTCGGGCAAATTCCGCCTCTCCTTTCACTCCGCCCTAAAGCCCGAGCTGGCCCTCTTTGGCCCAAGGTATTTGGCGGGCCGAAAAAGACCGGCCGCTGGCCCCGAGGAAGCCCCGCTTTGGCCCGATCAGGCCCCAGAAGTGAGAGTGGAAACGCGACTGGCCCTGGCATGCTCGCTTTAGGCGCGACAGTGGAAACGCGGCAAATGAATGGCCTGACAAATCCCGGAGCCTAATAACAACCAAACCACAAAATACCAAGAGATCCATACATGGTAAATAAATGATCAGGTGATAAAAGCTTAACAAAACTAATAATCTAACCTTTCCACCCCCGAATGTGATGTCATAACTACCAATGATGGAATTGGCAACCATTAATGGCACAATATCAGGACTTGCAGCTCCAGGTCCCTCTACTGCAATAGCAATGTGTGCTAGAGGCATTGCATCATCCCGCATACGAATCTGAAAGCAAGATAGCAGGTTCAACGTCAAGTCAACTAATCAGTAAAGGCTAGAAAATAAAAGCACGGAAAATCCATACCTCACTCCCAGTAAAACGGCACGGGGACAGAACAGGTACTGCATCACCCTCATATTCAAAAGAAATGCCCCCTAAATGCTGCTTAGCCAAAGACACAAGCTCATCGTGATTCACTCCTACAGTCGAAGAAAAAGATAGTGTTTAAACAATTGGCTTTGCTTTGCGTGGCTTTCAAAAGGGTTGCAAGTTAGAAAACAGTCGTTTAACAGCAGTACCTCCAGCTGTGGCCAGGACCATGCGAGGTGCTTTAAAATGGCAATTGGTGTACTCCAGCAAATCATTACGTGTTAGTGTCCTTGAAAATACAGAGAATGAAAAGAGAGATTTTCCGATCAGTTCTTTAGGGCATTTAATTTGGTATGTTTATGCGGATACATTGAATCTGACAAATCCATATTCAATCTGATATCAGATTTTGAAAGTTTGCAATATAATTCACGGTTTTGTTTGGTTACATGTGCACTTACAAATTTGAATACATTCAGGCCTGGAGAAAGCTACTGTTACAATGTTTTCCAGAGCTATAGCAAGAATAATCATCATTGTTAAACATTTTGTTTGTTTTGACTTGAATATGTACGTCCGTAACGGCAACTGAAAATTTCAACCAGATGGACAGACTATAATGTCTTTTTCCCACTACATGGTGGTCCATTTCGTGCCATTTCTGTTTCAAGGAAAACTGGTCCCCCAATGTAGCCCGTTTTCTGTAGACTACACAATTTCAGGTCTCCACCAGACCCTTCTAAATTTCATTCAGGTTGAGATCAGTTTGACTGACTAAAGATCACTTTGAGCCATCATTTCAACAATGCAAATACTTATAAATGCAGCTATTGTAATGAACATGCAATACTGGGTGTGCAATATCAGGATTCACATGCAAAAATATTAAACATCATCATGGTTTTGTGCATACCTGATATTGGAAGAAGGACCAAAAACACTATGGCCAAGAGCAGTACCCTGGAAGGCCGTAGCATGGAGCAGATCCAGGCAAACATCCTGCAAGCTGCCCTCTATCTCTTCCAGCTCTCTTAGCGCCACACTCCTCTGCTGCTCCATCTCAGCCTCACTCAAAGATAAGCTCTGTACTACTTCTGCCAACAGCTCCACCGCTAAAAAAAATACCATAAAGACATTTTGTGATGAATGAATAAATTAACATTCTTGCAATCATCTTCCTAAATTATGGTAATTTGGCTACTTATTAAACCTTGGACAAGGTATGTAAGATCAGATCAAATCCGTGCTGACTCAGAGCAGATGTCCTGTATAGTTAGAAGAAAGCTTCAATTATTTCAAACCACACAATATATTTTTATTGGTTTAAAAAAAGTCAAATTATCACTAGGGTTCCATTTTAGCACCATTTCCAAATAACGATAAGATGCATGCATTTCAATTCCGTTTATCGATTTTTTCAGTCATCATCAACATAGATGTTAATACAAAACATTTCCTACTTGGTGAAATCAGGTTGGCGTAAAGGAACACTCCACCTGTTTTGAAAGGTAGAGTTTTTCCAGACTATACTTTATAAAGTTATTTATAAAGAAGTTACTTAATGCTTTATTCAACATCAACAACGCACCAGATACAGCTAATACTAGCAACAGCAGCGTCTCACAACGAAAAGACTGTCACCTTAGAATTAAATCTGTATAATTCTGGATAAACTGGCAACTGATTTAGGTATTTTTTTGGTGATCACGATTAAATATATTCAGGCAGTGAGGATAACATATGTTATATTATATTGGAACTATTTGAAATGTAATTATTTGATGAATCCCCAAAGTTAAAGGGATAGTTCATCCAAAATGAAAAATTCTGTCATTTACTCACCCTTTACTTGTTTCAAACCTTTATAATGTTCTTTCTTCTGTTAAACACAAGAAAACATTCTAAACAAAGCTGGAAACCTGTACCCATTGACTTCCAAAGTGTTTGTTCTTTCTTCTGCTTTCTTTAAAATATCATGTTTTTTGTTTAACAGAAAAAAGAAATTTCCCTTACATGGTACTTGTACTCTGAAATCTGGACTCTACTAGAACTATGTTAAGCTGCTTTGACACAATCTATATTGTGAAAAGCCTAAATAAATAAACATGAATTAAATTGAATACTTCTTATAGCATAAATGTGGCAAAAATTTTAAGTCCCCAAGAAATCAAAACTAACCATATGATTTTGTTAGCTCACATTGCTAGTTTTGTGGTGAACAATTCATCTGTGCATGTCATTAAGAAAAAAAAATGTTTGCCCTTCTAACCCTTAATTAAAATCTGAAAATGCACTTCCTGTTTTTTTCAGTTAAATTATCAAATTACATATATCTTAGGTATTGGGCATGGCTAACATATTTAACCATGCTGCTCCAACTGTCAGTTTTGACAAACAGAAATGGTGAGCAGAAATGGAATCTGTTAGGTTGTAATAACTCTCCCTCAACCGTTTTCCAGATCTTTCTGAAATCAGCTGAAATCCAATCAGCTTGCAGTAGAAATACCAAGCCACGGCCACTGTTTTCTCATTTAATATTCCGTTTCTCTAGAAATTGCGTAACAATACGAAAATAAATAACAGTGGCAGCTTCCGGTTCATTGGGACTTTAAAGCTCTTGTAAAGTAAAGTTGTTGTTTTTTTTTCTCTTCAAAATATATTGGAATCGAAATCATTAAGAACTGGATTCGTTAAACAGAATTGGAACCAGAATAACTCAAATGAAGCCCAATCCTAAAATCTCACAAATGTATTGAGATAAAAAAACAAAACAAAAAAAATGTAATAAAAGAAAAACCACAGATGTCTAGGGCAGTGATCACAGAGTAATTACCATTTAAAAGTAACTTGAGGCTTCAAACTGAGATTATATGAATTAAACTATGACAGCAACTGTTAAAAATGCCACTGAACCATTCAAGAAATTCATTCAAAAAATGCTGATTCATCCAGTACTGAAACAAGTATTTATCAGTCATATATAGAAATAGAGTATCTCATTCAGAATAAAAAACATAAATAGATTAAAATTTTTACATTAAGAAACTCCAAACACTTGGGAGAAATTTTAACTGTGATTCTCAATCCATCCATTCCATTAACACCTAAAGGGATAGTTCACCCAAAAATGAAAATTTACTCACTATTTACTCACCCTCAGAAGGATCTAAACCTTTATGGGTTTCTTTCTTCTGTTGAACACAAAAGATGACATTTTAAAGAAAGCTGAAAACCTATAACCTTTGACTTTTATAGTAGGATGCAAGTCAATGGTTACAGGTTTTCAGCATTCTTCAAAATATAGTCTTTTGTTTGTAACAGAAGAAAGAAAATCATAAAGATTTGAAACAAGTAAAGGGTGAGTAAATAAAAGAATTTTCATTTGTGTGTGAACTATTTCTTTAAAGATTATTTAGAGAACAGTACATGGGCTATGCCATCTAGAACCTGTTAAAGTAATTGGCCTGTTTTAATAGCTTGGTTGTTTGTTCTCTAACCTTTAGGCAGGTCTTTTGAAAGAGTCTTCATGTAGTAGGCAGTATGTTCCCGAGAGGTGTATGCATTCAGGTGAGCCCCCATAGACTCCACTGCCTGTTCAAGAGCAGACTGGGGGTGTTTCTTAGTGCCCTTGATTCAAAATAGGAATAAAAGCATACTAATTAGTGAAGAGTTACAGTTTTAAATTGCATGAAAAGTACAACTGATTCCTGTGGACAAACATTTTAAAATACAGTAACAGTAGTTTCACACACTTAATATTTTCTATTTTTATTCTATTTTATTTTAAACAGACAACAAACTGCATATATTACATTTTTAAATCAAGAAGTTTTTTTTCTTTTTATTGCCAATTAATTAGTTTGTTTCTGCTTTTCCTTAATAGGTGTCATTTCAATAAATGCTCACTTTTATTAAATGTAATCTGTAAAAATGATAAGTAAAGGTGTTATAGTATACTTTAAATGCCATGTGCTCCAAGAAAAACCCAGCTCCATTATTCTTCTCAGTCTCAAATCTGCTCCCGCATCCAACCCAAAGGCCAACCTGCAAAAGCCAGACACATTAAACTAATTATGAAGAATCACAGATGTAGCAAATGAATAACACCACATTTGCATTTTATTTACTTCATGTTGAACATGATTTTTGAACACAAAAGAACAGAACAACAGAGTGGTCCTACATAAATTTAAAACAATGAGTGTCATTCGCTTATAATTGCGTACGTTTTACATTTTTATATGCACATTTAAACTTCTCACAAAAACTTTTAGCCTAATTCACAACATGTGCATACGCATATGAGCTTGTTCATAAACTCGTTCCTCTGTTAGTGAATTTAAAGTATTCGGCTCCGTTCTAAATTAGCGTCTGTGTGCACAAGGTTAGTAAATCGCATAATACATGCCCAAACCAATTCCATATAAGGGCTTTCCGCAAATGCACTTGTCCAGAGAAAATTATAAAAAGACAAATTATGAAATAAAATGTGGAACATGCTTTTAATTCTGAAAATGAGAGGTGTAATGCACTGCACTTTGTTGACTTTAGAATAGACCATTTTTCAAAAGAGCAGAGCGCTGTGCTATTTATGATGCTATAGGCAAGCACACTGTATTAATGGACTTGATGTTCAGGCCCTTTTCCTAGTTTACTCTTTCCAACTTCAGGCACACATGAGTGCACAATCAAAACACGAGGTGCCGTAGGTGAACACAAGACGCATGCGGGGCACATTAAGACCCCGCAAAACACTTGATGCCAACAGAACTTGCACAGCCATTCATCACTCTCAGGAAACCTATTTGTATGACCTCTAAAGATGCAGTCACAGCCATGCCTCCAAACACAAGGTGAGACCAATAATCATCATTTATATTAGGATAGAGCAGGTGTTGTTTGGACCTCTAATTTTAGAATTATGTGACATATTATATAAATACTATAATATACATTTTAATGTCTAGTTACATTTCATTCACCTTGTAAATAGCATATCTAATGATATGTATTAAATGCTAATGGTCAAATCCGATTCAATACATCATGCTAAGTAGGGCTGCATGACTATGACAAAAATAATAATTGTTGATTATTCCATTGAAATTGTAATTACGATTATCAGAAGGTACATTTATTGATGTTCTAAATAGATTTATATACACCACTGTTTGAAGCAATTGCATGCCATAATATTATATATAAAATAATAATAAAAAATTATTATTGCTTTTCTCATAGCCAGTTTCTTGAAATAAAAAAGGAATATGCAACATGAATGAAACTGAATAATATAATCAAATATAATACTGTACATACAGTAAACGTCACTGCATAAATTAAATAAAGGTTAAACATTATTGAAGTTACAACAGCTATTCAGTCAAAAGCAGAGAGTGATTTCATTGTCTTTTGTTGCTTGATTAACAATACAAACACAGACAATAAACTGATTCGGCCCTGAGAAAGCTACAGACAACATCATTTCTCAAATGTTTACTTTTCTAAGGTATAACCAATTGAATACTATTCAAGTCAAGCATGTTGACGTAATTATTGGATAGAACTGTTTTACCATTCAGAAGCCAGACTTTACTTCGCATGTTGAATCACTTTCACAGGTTTAGGACGAGGCATTCTCAAATCTCCAGCGCATGTCCTCTTCGCAGCTTGAGGTTTAGTGATTAAATAACAAAAGCTTCAATGAACTGAAGTTTAAAGACGAAGAAATGCTTCTGGTCCCACGTGCACTTGCAATGTCAAAACCCAGGTAATCATTATGGCATTAATGACAGGACTCAAACTGAGTTTACAAAAAGTGACTCGGCTTGTGTTCATGTGGTGTGTTAAGCTCTCGCTGCTGTGTTATTGCATTTGTATGGGTAAAATGCAGAGCATATATTCCGCTTGTCTTCCACTTTCGCTTTAACATGAAAGCATCCATAACTTTAGCAGAGACTGATGGGACATTACGCATGGACAATGACATAGGCTAGCCTACATTCAAACACGCACAGATATACAGAGGGCATTTAAACACACAACCTTGTAGAGTAAGAAATGACATGCCATCTTGTAAATAACGTAGGTCTTATATAATGGTAGGGGAACGTGGCATGCTCTAAACACACCTCTTATGCTTGCGGAATATAATAATTTTTATCTATAATAGCAGATTAGAACAATTACGTAATTGTGGCATCCGTAATTGCGACTGCGATTAGAAATTCGATTAATGCATGTGCAGCCCTAATGCTATGCTAAATGTGACCCCACAAGAACAAGAAATCGTCTAAATGGATTCAAAGAGAATTCAAGTCAACTGTTTAACTCTAGGTGGCTTTGAAATTAGCCTCTTTTATTTTTTTACAAAAAACGTGGAGTGTTCCTTTAAGAGCCTTTAAATGTGTGTATGTCAATGGTGTGAATTAGACAGGAGTGTTTTTGTGAGGTTTGAATGTGCATATACATGTAATTTGCTCTAACCAATTATTGATACATCAGACCCACTGCTTTGTGAAACATCTATTCACCGTGCATGTTGGCTGGTTAGTCTCCTCAGATGCAATCCTCAAGCCATTGTCTAGGGTAGTGAGCCGAGTTTCTGGAGCTCCTAGTAGGCTCTGAGCATAAGACACAGAGGCCTGTCCACGTCTTAAAGAAAGGCGCAGAGGCTAAAAGAAAAGACAGTTCCAAACATAAGAATGGCAAAATTTGCTTCACAAATCTACATCACACAGTAATGTAATGACATGGACTACAGATTGACCAAAAAGACAAATTTAATGAGGAATATGATTTGGCCAGATAGCAAGAGATCCTGATTTTGCATTTACACTCATCAATTAGCATCTCTGCAATTAAGGACTGGATTTTCCTAATACCAATTACTAAAATGACAAACAAAATTAGACTGATCTTTATTAAAGATTTAACAAAAATTTGAAAGATAATAAAATAGATAACATGGCTATATTGACTCACAAACTGTTGTACTTTCAAATGAAGAATCAGAATGACATTGAACATATTGTAGATGCATTAGCATACAACGCCAATATTTCAAATGGATGAATAATGCTAGCCCTGATAAATTTACATTTTGTCAGACTTGATCCAATTTTAACAGGGACAAAATGCAGTTCCTGTGCTTTTGCATTCAGCCTATGCCTCAGACTTGTCTGTGTCCACTGCACATGTTCACTTGGTTTAGAAATTATATTATGTAACTGAAACTCAACTTTTTATTATTATTATTACATCATAAATAGTATGTTTTTACATAAGAATTTTCATTTAATATGCAAACAATATTTGGTTAGCGAAGACAATAAATTTGCAGATTAACACTTTTTTGTTATTATTATTATTATTATTATTTTAGACAACCCCTGCAGACCCTATATGTGTCAAAGTATTCATATATTATAACATATTAAGTGATTTGAAGACTAAGCAAAATGTTAAGTAATTATATATTACAAAACATTAGATAATAACTAGGCAAAATGTTTGTCAAGTGAATCAACTACACAAAACCTAAATGGCATTCTAAACAAAAAAATAATAATTTAATCTGTATGTAAGGTGTAAAAAGAATGTTACATTAAAACACACTGAGTAATTCATTGTAAAAATGTAACTGTACAGTTATACACAAGTAAACAGTAGTAGTTGTTGTTGTTTTTTAACTGTATGATGCCCATATGAAGATTAGCTACATTTACATGAAATCTCCATATTTACTGACATATTTATAAAACATTCATTGATAATAGTAAGAAAAAATAAAAATATGCTGTTTTGTTGCTGTTTGCTGAATTGCTCGATCCTGCATAGAGGTGACGGTCATAGCACTCGCACATAACGTACTTGATTAAAAATTACGAAATGTAATGTCACAAATATCACTAGGATATACGCTTATATTCCATAGCTTAACATTTACAGATAATAAAGCGAACAAATAACCTACATACGTCTCCAAATGACGTCAATTTTCAATGACCTTGTCAGATCAATAATGAGGTTACTTAACCCTAACATTAAATAACATTAAATAAAAAACGCAACATTTAAATTACAAAGTGATTTGCGTACACAACCTTTTTTCCAACTCGTCTCTTGGTCATAAAAGCTTTCACACAGATCTAAGTCACCAAACCTTCAGTGAGCTATCAGTTATCTCTGGTATTCACAAGGCCAATGACAGTCACTCTGATCGTGGAAAGCGACTGTTTACTTATATTTATCGTTCTACTTAAAATTAACGTTTGAAATTAAATTAACTATTAAAAAACATTTTAGTATTTCAAGGACTCGCAATACTTACGTAGCCAGCTTTAGTAAGAGCTCGATTCACTACTCCACTGATCCGCCACATAGAGAGAACCATTTTGTCCAGTGTGCACCGCCACTATCCGTGCGAATCTGACTTGCGCTGTCTTCTTCGGCCTTCTCCTACTGTTGCTTGCAAACATAAGTGTACATTACTGCCATCTATTGTTAGCATTAGTTCACATGAACTCAGACCAAATGGATAGACAGAAGCTGCGTCCCAAGTCGCATAAGTTACTTATTTGTGAAGAAAACGTACATACTTTTAAGTGTGTAACGCTTTGGGACATACTTACTCATTAACGGACCTTTATTTTGCTTAGTTACGTCTTCCTTCAATCATCTTAACATCATCCATATTTCTTTCATATTCAATTTCCTACCTTATTGGAGATTCAGCTGTGTGTTATCTGACATCCACAAGTCTTTCATGCAGAGAAATCTCCTCAGGTGTTTGCAGAATTATGCATTCAGAAGTTAATGTCTAAACAATGTCTTTATAGAAGTTAACATTGTTGTTGCAGATTTAATATAACACAGAAAACGTGATTTAAATATTTTCCAGTTGGCCAGATATTAATCAATAGTCATTCACACAACTTTAACAAAGTCTCTCTACTTGACAGTTGGTCTTACACCTCTGCCATATTGCCAAAAAAATCTAATAACAAAGAAAGAAAAATATATTACAAATAATGCTAGGCCTTGCTAACTCACAATAACTTAAACGTGTCAACCAAATACACAGCACACTTTTTACCTGAGTTTGTAGTTCTAATCGAATTCATGTCCAACGCGCAATGTATTGTGGGCAATATTAGCGGTTAGTGTACGAACGCTTCTACACTTCGAATTTCTACCAGAAATAGTTGACCATGCCGAAACCTTTGGCATACTCTTTTCAACCTACTGGTTTGGGACACATGAATTCAATTTTCGAATACTATTTAGAATGCATAGTATGTGAATTGGGATGCAGCAAGAGAATACTTTTATGAAATGGAAAAGAGCAGACAAGAAAAAAAAGAAAAAAACAGTGAAATAGCCACACCCCAAAAATAGATTTATTTATGTATAGTCTTAAAAGTTTTTTTATGTTTTATTTACTAAAAATCAGGGTTTAATTTGTGCCAGTGTTATGGATCAACTGGGGATCATGTTAACTGGCGATATGCTCGTAATGCAGGTTTTATGACATACAGGTAAGTTAAGGGTAAG
The DNA here is from genome assembly GCA_903798115.1 of Danio jaintianensis. Lineage (NCBI taxonomy): Eukaryota > Metazoa > Chordata > Actinopteri > Cypriniformes > Danionidae > Danio > Danio jaintianensis. Next base: position 1,249,209 of record CAIGQV010000919.1, read on the forward strand.
TGGACAACCTCAGCCTTCAATTCCAAAAACAGAGGTAACTTTCGTGGTAAGTTGGGATGTGCACTATACCGGTAATGGAAAAAAATTTTTTTCCAGTTTGATACAAAAGTATTAATATATGAAACAAATATAGTAACATTTATTTTATTGTTATATTTCAAATAAAGTTGTCGATTCACTTATCTTTTGAGGCTGCTTATTTGTCACCATATGGTATCTATTTAGTATCGATACTGAGGTATTACATTCTGGTATCGTATCGAATCCAAAATTATGGTATCAAGCCACACCTATATGTAAGTAACCATAGCAACGTGTCCTCTGAAGATATCTCTTCCAGGGTTAGTTTGTTTCAGAGAGGTAATACTGAGCATTGTGTGCCCTTTTGATGATGATCCTGTGGATGTGGAGGCACAGATTATAGAGTTATAAAATATTATATTATAATAGATTATAAAATGGTTCCTACACACTTTTGTACAGTTCCCTGGCCATAAACCTCTGCATGTTATTAAGGAAAATGAATGGAAAATCCTTGAGTTTGTCAAGCTTATTAGGAAAAGAGGATAGAAACACAAGAGAAAGAAGATGCAGTGAGCTCAAAGCTCCTTCAGAAACATGCGCTAATATTTCTTCTCCCTTTCCTCCAACAGACTCCGGTGGCTGATGATCAGTGCTCTCACTCTGTACACAGACTGCACAATAAACACCCTCCAGACACTTGTTACTTCACCAAATATCTGTCGTCCTTCATGCCAGAAGAGGTGGAGAATGTAAAAAAAAAGAGAAAAATATCTCAATCTCAGGCATACCACCTGATGAAACTTAATGATCTCGAAAACATGGACACATACTTGCACACATTCAAAGTCATTGTCAACTAAGAAGAGTAGAGAGAAAAAAAAAAAGAAAAAAAAAAAGAGTTCTTGAGTGGGGAGGCACAGCGGACATACTATTCCCTTGAATCACCCTAGAATGTAGCAGGTAGAGACCTCCACTCCTGCAAAATTTGCTGGATGAATGTTGGTGCATGCCTTAAGGTCCTCATGTATGTGTGGGTTGTGGGAAAATATAATTATTCGCAGGACTTTCGCAAAATGGAAAATCTTAAAATTAATTTACTGAAAACAAATACTGTTATTTATCTACTTCACAAAGCTGCACGGAGAGCGCTTTCAGTATTTGTGTTTGCATACTCGAGCAGAGATGCAATAATCTGAATAATCAGTGAATCACATGCTACTCCTGCATGGATACATTAAGTAGGCCTACATTTTTTTTGTTTATTCAGTTTAATTTTATTTAGTTCAATATTTATGTTCAATATTTGGATATTGCTGAAGTATGCAAAAAATGCTAACGCGCACGTTGTGAAGCAGTATTCCAAAGCCATGTGAGCACGAGAAACTGTGGAAACCTGGTGGAATCCATGGAGCTGGCGGAAGCATCCTTGTCACAGGTTACTAGAGAGTGTGTCCATGGCAAATCCTGGTTTGTGCCTGCACACTCTGTCCATTACAGCAATTGGAGTTGTACGAGACCTGCCCATTCCAATGCTGCTCAGCATGCACTGGCAGATTTTGAGTAGCTACTGACTCGGCAGCCAGCTATAGAATCAAAGACTTGCCGCCAGACACAGACTCGGACCTGCTGCGACTGCAAGCCTGTCCTTCTGGCCACGAAGAGCTATTGAGGTTTTCCACATATTCATCAACCTTTATCTGAATCTCTTTCAGCAGGGGACTGCAGGGAGGTCATTCAGAAGAGCACAGCAGGAGGATGAAAAAGAAAACTGCTGGTCCCAATTGCCAGAGATGGATGGACAAACACGTTTCCTCATGCCTCACCCCCTCCCTTACTTTATTGTCTAGAATGGTCTGCTATAATGTGTCGGCTAGTGGTTGGGGAAAAACACTCTGTACTTGTGGTACAGAAGACTAAAATGTCCATCTTTCTAGAACTGACGAACATCCATCAGATGGTCAGGCACCTTGTGGTGGCTCTCATCACCTTCCAGAGAATGATGGACTTTTTGTTAAAACCTCACCAAGTGTATGCTGCCGCTTACCTGCATGATGTGGTTATCCACTCAGTGAACAGGGATGACCACCTCTGCCCTCAATGGAGAGTGCTGCAGGAGTTATAAAGGGTTGAGCTCACAGATAACCCCATAAAATGTTATCTGGTGTTTGCCGAATTGAAGCACCTGGGTTATCGACAGAGGTGGAAGCTGTCCAAAACGCCGTCCAGCCTACCCTCCACTAAATCCCAAGTACGTGCCTTTCTGGGATTAGCTGGCTACTATCAATGCTTCATCCTCGTTTATTCATCCATAGTCAGCTTATTTACAGACATGACGAGAAAAGAAGAGCCCAAGAAAGCCCTGAAGACCCAGCATGGAGAAGACATTCCAGACCCTGAAGAATAAAAAATGCCCTAGCATCATCACAGGTCCTTTAGGCTGTTGCTTTCAGCTCCAGACTGATGTCTATCTATCATAAGTCATGATTGTAGAATCATGTACATCAGTCAGAAGCTCACCCCAGCAGAATCCAAATAAGAAAGAAGGCCCTGGCCATTAAGTGGGCTACCCTGGAGCTGAAATACAACCTCCTTAAAATAACTTCACTTTGGTGAAAAATCAGACTCACAGATGGGCTTTACAATGTTTGACAAAATAGTTCTGATACTTCAAAGAATACATTATGTCCAAAATTTTTAATTATGTTATTAATTACTCACCATCATGTCATTCCAGACCTCTGAGATCTTCATTCATCTTAAGATATTTTAGGTGATATCTGAGAGCTCCCTCATTCTCAGACAGCAAGATTCCCGACTTGTTCAAAGTCCAGAAAAGTATCCAAAAAAAGACATCCTCAATATAGATCATATGCCTTTAGTGGTTAAATCAGAATATTATTTTTGTGCACAGACAAAACAAAAACAATGACTTATTCAACAGTTTCTTCTTCTCAGTATCAATGCATTGTGTGCATTAACAAACACTGTGCAGTGACATTTACCTACAACAAACTTTCTAATTTATTTAAAAAAATAAATAAATAAAAACTTCTCTGTTGGTTTTAGAAGACGTCGTATTTGGCCATATACGTTAATTAGATATGGGTAACAGCTTATGTCATTAAAGACTCCAAGCTATTTGATTTTCCAAATACTTGTGTTTGAACTATATTTTGTGCCCTACCATACAAATGATTGACTTACAAACAGCATTGCTTAATATGGGTTGAATAATTGACACAAATTTACACACACACAAAAAAACTACTCCAAATCAGAAAAAGTTGGGAGAGTATGGAAAACACAAAAACAAGAAAGTGATTTCTAAATTTGATTTGACTTGTATTTCATTGCAGACAATCACACAGCTATTTTTGCAGACAAACAGCACATTATTTAATGTGTTCCTAGTGTTTTCCTTTTTTTTTTTTTTTTTTAATAACATGTATTCCAATTTAGGTTCTTGCAACACATTTAAAAAAAAAAAGTTGGATTTACCACTTTGCATTTACCACTTTGTAATGTTGCCATTCCTTTTCACAACACTTAAAAGACATCTAGGGACTAAAGACACTAAGTGATGAAGTGTTTCAGGTGCAATTTTGTCCCATTCTTCCTGCAAATAAGTCTAAAAATGGGCATCAGTACAGGGCGCTTCAATATGCACCACAGATTCCCTATTGGAGAGAAGTCGGTTCTGCAGGCAGGCCAGTCAAGTACCTGTATCCTCTTCCTCCGCAGCCAGGACTTTGTAATGTGTGCAGAATGTGGTTTTGCATTGTCTTGTTGAAATATGCATGGGTGTCCCTGGAAAAGAAGGCAGCATATTGTGCAAGTTACCATTGCCAAGGGCACTGACACAACCCCATACGATGACAGACCCTGGCTTTTGGACTGGTATTAGTCTGGATAAACCTTTTCTTCTTAGGTCTGAAGCACATGGGGTCCATTTCTCCCAAAAAATACTGATTTATCTGACCACAGTACATTTCCACTGTGTGATAGTCCATCTCAGAGCCCAGAGAAGTCGACGGCGCTTCTGGACACTATTAACATAGGGCTTCCTTTTGGCAAAATACAGTTTTACTGGCATTTGTGGATGTAACTATGTATTGTGGTAATCAAAAAAGGCTTGCCAAAGCAGTCCTGATTCCATGTGGTGATATCGCTTATAGATGAATGACGATTCTTGATGCAGAGGGATCAGAGATCACGGTTGTTCTTAAGCAGGCCCTTGTCCTTTACGCACTGAACTTCCTCTAGATTCCTTGAATCTTTTTATTATGTTATGCACTGTTGAAAGTGAAATATCCAAATGTCTCCATAACTTTCTTTGAGGAACATTGTTTTTAAACATTTCAATAATTTTCTCACGTATTTGCTGGCAAATTGGCGATCCTCGGCCCATCTTTGCTTCTAAACGACTAGACCTTTCTTGGATGCTGCTTTTGTATCAAATCATAATTACAATCACCTGTTGACATCACTTGTTTCAAATCAAATCATTATTTAAGCAACTTACCTGATTTTTATCTTTTTGGAATGTGTTGCAGGTCTGAATGACAGAAAGGGACGTATATTTGCAAATGAAATGAAGTTGCACGGACAAAACATGAAATAGTATGTGTTCATATTGTCTGCAAGGAAATACAAGTCAAAGTAAATTTGGAAATCACTACTTTTTTTTATTTTTTTAATTTACTGTCCCAACTTTTTCTAATTTTGGGCTTGTACAACAGTTACATGACTGCTTTTAATATGCCACTAAACTGTTAAAGATCCTGGAAATTGTAACTTAATTTGAATAAAAACTCATCTTCGGAAGATTGTCTTTAGTGACCAGAAATACTTTTTTTTTTTTTTAATAGCATTTGTATATTGTTTAAATCCTAGATGCGTTAAATAATATAGACATTTACATGTCTATATTACATATACAATGACAATAAGACAAGTGCAATGTTAAATGCAGAGAAAGTTCAAGACAGATTTATTATTGATTTCATTATACACCAAGGATGGAAAGAAACTGAGAAAATGCACTTCTTTGTAAAGCAGCACATAAAAATAAAATATCTGCAAGCAATTGTAAAATTATGAAGAAAGATGAAAGGTACATCAATTAAACCAGAAATACTAAAGCATGGCTTCCTTACTAGTAAAAAAGCCACTGCTCACATGACCATTGCTTAAGAGCAGTTGGCCCCTTCCGACTGGTCCATAAAAATAATACAATGCAATGCCATGCCATTGGTCCAGGTGTTAGCCAAATTGAAGTCGCTCTCCCATATTTACAGACTAATGCAGGTCTTCGAGATGTGATGCGAAGCTTGACGAATCTAAAGACAAGGAGGGGCAGGCGTCAGTCAATACAGTATTCTGCTTTTCAAAAGCGATTTTTTTTGGCTTGTGTTTCTCTTGAGCAAAATTGTACACATGGTGAAAAAGACATAATGCTTAACAATTATTACGTCTTTATTTCCTGACAGGCCACTTCCAAAAGTTTTACAGATCATTTTCCAGTTTTAAGGAATTTCTCCAATAAATAGGTCAGAGACAAATACCTGATACTAAGCATATTAGTACAAGAAAAGGAACGCAAATTGTTAACGGTGACCTGTCTTGTATCACAGAAAAAAATCTGGAAAATATATTTTAATACTTTTGCTGGCAACAAACATTTTGAAATATATACATAAATAATATTTCAAAAAATAAAACTTGTACTCTAAATTAAACTCTTTGCTTTGCACCTCAAGCTTAAAGGCAGATCAATTTTGCATGTCATATTACTGTCTATCTTGTTAAATCACCTTACATAAATAAAATTTTATGTGCAACAGATTCATTTGACCAAATTGTGTTTTTGCTGTTTAAAAACTAAATTCCATTCTCTGCGTAGAATGCAGTCCACACTGTGTTTAAATGAATATGTAAATGTGCTGCACACTCAAAAAATAAACAAACAAAAAAAAGTCCATCTTGACAAAACAGCAGTGGGTAAAGCATCTGATCACATCGATGAATCTCTGCCATCTTGTTGACAAGACAATTTCAATTATTCTGTTATGATGGTATGCTTGTAAAGTTAGCCAAAGACTAAAGGCTTAGATTTCATAGCTTTGTGAGACTTTCATAGTTTGAATGAAACCATGCTCTTTGCATAACACATTGACATTAAATCTCTTTCAGCATTATCACGAATATATATATATATAAGCTTTCATTTCATGTGTCATAGAATGGAAGAGAGGCTCTCAGTGTAACGCACTGTGTAGTTCACACAACAGGATTTTTAGCCCGATTTGCAAGTTAATGAGCTCACCAACACATCGGGCTGTGATCGCAAGAAAATCTGCGGGTGATAGGCAGATCTTAGCAGTCCTTATGTGTGAACTACTGAACGACACATCAAAAAGGCTCGCTGACGCATCGCCGACACCTCGCAGACAAAAATCCAATATCTAGCATGCAAAATATTCCAGACATGTCAGTCGACTCGACCCCACATAGGGCCAGATGTAGTGACGAGCTGCAGCCAATGGGAGAGCAAGTCATGAGCTGAATGGCCATTGTGTTCAGGAGCTCAGCAGAAATGTCTGAAGATTTAAAGATTTTAAATTTAACTTTTACTTTATGCCCCAGTACTGTAGAGCATTCATTTTAAAGTGGACTACTGAGTCTTTACTTTTATTATTACTTAATGGACCCCTAGCTACTTAGTAAAAGTCAGTCGTGGGGGACTCAAGTCCGACTTCCAACATTTCAGGAACTACAATGAATGTTATGGAGTAATTATTTTATAGTCAATTACACTAATATCTATAAAGATTACTAATGTAAATGTCATAATTTGGCCTTGGTTAAATATTTATGTTTTTTTCTTGTTGGAATGAGATTATTGATCATGTCTCGTAAGCAGATGTATTGGGGAAGTTATAATATAACAGTTGGCATAGCTTGTAAAGACCTTAAAAGGGGTGGGCTATTAATGTCAATGTTAAATCAAATGTGCTCCTTTTCAAGTGTTTGTGTGCAGAGATGCACTGATTGATCGGCTAGAGACCAAAATCAGCTGAAATAACCTCCGCTTAAATACACAATTCAGACTCAGAGTAACATGACATGGTACTTTTCTGATGATGCGTGACCGGAGTTTATTCTTGAGCCCTGTCTGTCAAGTCAACACTTGCAGCATGCGGATGATAAAATCCTGATGAGATGACACCTCCATCTGAGCAGGCTCTCTGCTCTTGGTTAATAATGCTAATATTGACCAACAGTAAGGGTTTTGACTGAATAATGTGATCAGTTAAACATTTAAAATGTAATTTAAAGTCATATTACATGTTTTTTCTTTCAAGCTATTTTCAAAATAGTTTCTGCCGAGGAAAGAAATCTGCTATAACTGTCATTAATGTGTTAGAAGAGAGAAAGCATAACATCAAAGTTGTCAGCAAATGCTTTACAGGAAAAAGATTTTAAAAATCAGAAAAGAATTAGGTCTATCCATAAAACAATAATAAAAAGCTATATAATTATTAAATAAAATGATAACAATATATTACAAGAATATGCTTCTGGACTATTGTCAAATAAGCAAATAAAGGTAAAGTTATAGACAGAATAAATTACATGTGTGTTTGAAATGTTATTAATGCATTTTGAAGGAACTGTGATGTTTATTTTTTTATTATGAATATTATTTAATTATCATTATTAGCTATAATTGCAGTTCTTATAAAGAAAATACGCAAAAAGCGTTATTGGCAGGTCACACTTACCAAAAAATCTGACTCAGTCAAGAAAATTGCAATCGGTGCAATCTCTATTTGTGTGGGAGCTAAATAGCAGCAAGCTTACACTGTATGATAGTAAGCTAACATGGAGACAGTGAAGCAATCACTCCATCATTTTCAGTCATACAAGTTAGACAAGAATACGGTCACTGTGAACTTGATCGTTTCAACACAGTAAACTGAAACTCTGTTGCCTGAAGCAGGTGGCACACGCTCTGCAGCTCATCACTAAGCAACGCGAAAAGACTCCGAATGGTGGCGCCAGTGACAAAAAATATGCTATACTGATGTGCGAATACCGCAACTGTATCCCTTCTAGACTTTACCATGTGTGATGGGCCTCACAGATAGGATAATGTATACAGAATGTGTGAGATGAACTGTGCATATTGTGCGTCCACCACAGAAAAGATGATTAAGCACCGTAACATTTTACTGGACTGTTAAATTATAACATTTTAAATTATATTCTGCTGAAATTTACTAAATGGTTATGAAAACGATCTGCTTGTTTTGGGGAACAAATCTTTTCACTTTATAAATAAATATGTATCAAATTTTTTTTATCTCTATTTAGTTTAGTAATGCGACTTGACTTGGATCTTATCAGTACTTGATTTGGGTGAACTTCTGACTTGACTTGCTTAATTTGTCTGAACTGTGACTTGAGACTTGATGGTAAAAGACTTGAGATTTACCACGTGTGACTTGTCCAGCACCTCTGGTAAAAGTTGACTTTTCATAACATGGCTTCACTTTCTATAATGGCTTTCCACTAGTAAAATTGATTCAACATTCCTTTAAATTAATACATAATTCACAACAGAATCTTCTTTCTATGCATCATTTTAGAAACAATTATGCATTTCTTCGGAATTTATCCCTGTAAGCTAAAAGCAACTTAAGTATCATGATATACCAAAGCAGGGCATTCCACAAAAAGGAAAGTCAGAGCAAGTAAGGCAGCACACCTGCCCCTGCCCTTGCTTGATGAAAGACACAGTCTCCATGGTAATGGATATCCAGCTCTCACCATTTCTTGTTCCGTGGTTTCAGTTCCTCAGCTGCATTCCGCAAGAAGATGTAATTCTTTTTCTGGGGATTGTAATATTCATGTCCCTGTTAAAAAAAGCACAAGAAATAAAAGCAAGCACAGATTAATAGAAGGACACATATACAAGAGTTACAACAAATATGCAATCTTCAATAGGTGCGTTTCCATTAGATATATTAGCAATATTGTGTGTGTGTGTGTGTGTGTGTGTGTGTGTGTGTGTGTGTGTGTGTACAACTTTCTGAACTCAGAAAAGAAGAGTTTTTTGTACTGTCTAAACCATGTATATATAACTTATTAACAAATAACATACAGCTGATAATTATGTAGTAATATTGTACCTTGGACCAGTCATAGCTTGAAGCATAGGCAAATATATTCCCATTGTGATTGAAGCAACAAGCTGTTATTGGTTGATCTAATTGTTCAGAGGTCTTCAGCTTAGTACGGGCATCTTTATCCCAGAAACTGAAGCGCCCATCAGAGCCTACTGTCGCCAGTGTGCCATGGACAGGGTGAAAGGAGATAGCATTCACCTACAACAGAGAAAAGGACAACAAGTAGACTGTTTCTGTTTGCTAAACAACAAACAAATGCAGCTTAAAGTTTGTACAAATTGTGTTTTACTTGCTTATGTCAAGCAAGCCTTAGACTATGTTCAGTCCCTAAGCAATCCATTGCACTTCAAAAATAGATAAAACCTAGAACACTCACGGCATAGATATCTTGGGGTGTGGCAGTATTGGTTCCATTGGACCTGTGGCACTTAAAGGTGAAATTGTCCTTGGCTCTGGGTTAAAAGATATATTAGACGTTAAATTTACAGACCAGCCACAAATTAGTTGGGATTGGAAAATAGATTGAATATAAACTCACGGGTTAGGTGGGTTTATGTAATGAATGGCAACTCGTCCCTCAATGCTGCCCAGTGCAAAACCAGTAGGCTTACTCTGCTTGTCCTTAAAGATAGCCACACAGCGGTGCTGTTGAACAGAACACACAAGGTAAATACAGCTAACATGTTTGCAACAGCATCTGCAGAGCTGAAAAATCCACCACATTGTCACAAAATACAGAGATTTTTAATGTTAATATGATAAATGATTATATATTGACCTGATGCTTAAGAGGTGACTCTATACGTCGAAACTCTGAAGGCTGATTTTCCAACTGGTAAACAATAAGACCACGTTCTGCAGTGGCTACAACAGCCATGGGATATACCTAGAAAATACAATTCAAATACAAAAATACAAATCAAATTTCAAGAAAAATATTTTAGATATCATGTACTGTCCAAGGACAATGTCACAGTTCAGATAATAAGGAAGGAAGAGGTTCACTTTGCTTGACAAGTACACACACTAAACTAAGTAATCATCCAAACTGGGCAAATGAATACAACAATTAAAAAAATAACAATAACGTAATTTACCACATCTGCACAATAACACCTCTCTGGCATCTGGAGGGACATCATTGGGTTCGGGGAACGTGTATCCCAAAACTGGAAAAAAAAAAAAAAAAAAAATTACGAGTTAGAGAAATTACAGTAACAGTTGTTAACCTACTCTAGATTAAGGCTACAACTGAATTGCTGTTAGGTCAGAAGGTCATCGCATGACTATGATTTTTGAACTGAGCAGTCTTAATTTGATGAGGAGTTCCAGCACCTTCAATGTTTTGTCCCAACTGCCAGTCATAATACAGCTGTAGTTTGGTGCTTTAATCCAGTGAATTGTCCTGATTGGACCTTCATGCTGAAAAAAAAAAATGTAGGACCCAATAAATCCTAAATACACACAAAAAGTACATGTTTTGCTAAAAAAAAAAAAAAAAAGAAAGAAAGAAAGAAAGCTTTAATTAGCTCAATGCACAAGCACAAAAACAAACTGAACACAAACTAACTACTTACTTGAGCTATCTGAATGGCCTGATTGCTGTTCAGATCCCACATCTTGGCAGTTTTATCACAGGAGGCTGTAAAGACTTTACTACCATCCTTTTCATGCAAAACACAAAAGCAGATAAGAGGATGTATAATTTCAGTACCTAGTAGTTATTCATTTTAAACACCTCTATTCAGTTTAGGAAATCACAAACCAAACTCCCACAAACTGTAAAAATGTCAAATAAGCAGGAGTTAAGACTGGAGAATGTAATGATGATTATATGTTGTGCAAAAATCATATTGTGATGTTTATTCAGTGTAAATGAAAGGGTTTTATGCAAGTTCAACCTTTAATTTGTTCAACCAGCAAAATAAGTTAGTGCTAGTTTTTATTCATCAGTGAACATGTTTTAAATTTTGATTCCTGTGCAAATACATTTATCTACTTAAGTGCACAGATGGTTTGTTGACATTTAAAATGTTAAGATAACTAATATTTAGAATTACAATCTTACATCACTCCAGCACACATCCAGTACTGGGCCAGTGTGCATCTGTTGGGCTTTAGGGACAGTCTGACCATTATCTTGCACTTCCCAGCACCGCACCTGAACAAAACAATACAGAATGCAAATGTAGCAGTAACAAACTGACAGAAAGATTTTTTTCAACACCATTTAGATCTAATAAGTCGAAATCTATATGAAATGAAAACATTTGAATATGTGAAAACATTATCATTAGTGAATATCACAGTTAAGGTTGTATAAATACAGAGATGCTGACAAAAAAAAGGCAATTACAATAACGACTTACGTCATTGGCCCACGAGCCTCCGATGAGAAAGTTGCCAGGCATCGTAGGAGGACTGAACGCCAAGCAGCTTATGCTATCATCGGGTGGTGAAGTTACTTCAACATCCTGTTATCAACGACACCTCAAATTACTTCACACTCACAGACCTAAATTTGTACAGACAATATATTTCTGTATTTACCTTCATTGGATTATGACTATCTGTGGTGGTACTGCCAAATACACCTGTCCCTCCAGACCCAAAGCCCGTGTTCGTCCCAAATAAACTCATTTTAGTCAAACTAAAACACAATCATATAATCTGAATGTAACAAACAGTATGACACTGATACGCAACAATGATCAAATTCACCAGCAACACGGACTCAACAGAATAACGTTAATGATGGTAGTATTAACAAAGCGCTACGTTTCTGAAAGCGCTAAAATGTATTTGATTATCTGGTCACAGAAACGAAACAATACTTTCTACCTCACGTTTACATGCGTAAAACCACACACTGAAATATATTTTAGGAGCCTTCAGCAAGTAACGTTAACGTTACAGGTAAATCTAACGTTATGGGCCCTGATACCTATCGATTAATGGCAATGGTCAGTTAAAACATCTTAAACAGCCACACTTACTCAGGTAACAGCCGTGCAAATATTTTATTATTCCCATAAAACTGGTTCCCGCTTCAGGAAACGATACTCTGGTCAAAAGTAGGCACTTCCGTCGCTCAGTTAGCGAGAACGCGTATTAATGACGTCACAACTGGTTGTTTTTATTTTTAACGTTTTTATTAATTCCTTTTCATATATCTATGATTCCTTTTAAGAACATACAAAAAATAAATAAAAAATAACCGAAAGTAAAAAATATCTTAATCAACCAGGAAGTCCAAATAGCAGCATACCACAAACAAAAGAAAAAAACCAAACAAATAAATAGTAGCCTAAAATACAATGCAATACAATACAAGGGGGTTAATCATCAAAAAATACCTTTAGCAGACAACATAGTTTAAGGGCTTTTTTATGTCGCATAAGCTTTAAAAAATTGAAGAAGACCATTAAATCTGTCTGGAAAAGCAAAAAAGTGGGGGGTTATTAAAAAATCTGCATTTATGGATTAAATAATTTGCCAACGTCACAATAGTTAACCCAAAATTCCACATCAGAATTCTGACAAAAAGATAAATATTTTACAGTTTTAAAATCAAAATCAGGTATTACATACTTCAATCTACCAAACAGAAATGTCATCCCATAACGTTTTTGAAAATTTGCATAAATAAAACATATGTGACTCTATGTCTGCTTCACAAAAGGTACAAACATTACAATCCATATTAAATCTATGTCTGAGGAACTCATTACAAGGATAAATATCGTTAATAATTTTAAACTGAACTTCTTTTGCCTTTGGTAGAAGTGGAAAAGAGAGAAATCTTGCTCGAATTTGAACCACCTTGTCTTCAGGAAAATCAAAAACAAGAGGTCTCTTCTAAACTGTGGAAGGGAAAAGCTGTGTATTTACTAATGTTCTTAAAGTCTTATTATTACAGCTCTGCCCTGTAAAATTAATATCAGAGATAATTAGATTACCCAATCTTGGTATCACAGAAGAATAACCCAATTCCCCTCAGCTGAACCAAACCAACAGGAATAGCTTTCAGCAAAGACATATACAATTCGTGAGTACAAATGATATGGTATTTTTCACAAAAATCAACATAACTAAGGAAATTTCCAACCCCATCCAAAATTTGTATAATAGACCAAACACCTTTGTCCATCCAATCCTGAAAAAACACAGATTTCCTCTTAATAAGGATATACTTATTATTACACAAAGAACAACTATGTGGCTATGTGGTGTTTGTATATTAACTTCCTATACAGCAATACCTGACTATGAAAAGATGACAATATACACTTTAACTTTGATGGCTCAAAATCGCATCTTAATAGAAAATCTATGCCCCCAAAGGAATCAAAAATGTTAGAAGAAAAACCAAACCAGAAGGTTTGAAGCCACCTCAGCTTAATGGCACCATTCATAACATCAAAATCAATTACATTCAATCCTCCCTCATTGATTGGTCTCACTACATCTGATTTTCTTAGATAATGATGCTTATTTTTCCGTAAAAATTTATATTGCTTTTGATTCAGGTCTTTAAAGCACCTATCGGATATACTTAAAGAAAAAGCTGGGTAAATCATCCTGGAAAGTGCTTCTGACTTTTGTAAAATAATTCTACCAAAAATAGACAGATCCCTTTGAACCCACAAATGTTACATATTTTGACATTTTATCATATTATCAATCAGATTATTTTCCCCCTTACTTAGGGTCTTTAGAAATAACAACACCCAAGTATTTTACCTCATTTTTAATTGGAATATTGAACAATTGTGTTTCGGTATGGTTATGGAGTGCCATTAGCTCACATTTTTTAAAATTCAATTGCAGACCAGAAGCATTTGAAAAATGAGACACCAGATTAATGGCAACTGGAATCTGCTCTGCATTATTGAGAAACAGGGTGGTATCATCTGCTAGTTGACTTATTATTAATTGACTCCCTGAAGCATTCAAAGGTCTGATAACTCTGCAATTTGTCACATACAGTACAATGCTAACAATTCAGCTACTAAAATAAATGAATACGGACTTGTTGGATCCCCTTATCTAATGTCTCTTTTAATGTTAAACCTCTTCGAAGTCCCAAATGGTAATGATACTACTACTGAACTATTTATGTCTTTATACAACATTTCTATTACTTTAACAAATTTATGACCAAAACCAAAGAAATTCAATGTATGTAACATAAATTTGTGTTCTACAGTATCGAATGCCTTGTAGAAATAAAACAAACCCATCGTCTTTAATTAAATATCCATGATCAATTAGATCTAAGACAAGTCTAATGTTGTTGTGAATTAGCCTTCCTTTAATAAAACCAGACTGAGTTTCACTTATAATTTGATTCAGTCTAAATTTCAATCTATTAGCTATAGCAGACGTAAGAATTTTATAGAGTAATCGGCCTCAAATTCTCAATAATTCTTTTATCTTTGTTTGACTTTGGAATGAGAATAATTAACCCATTTTATTGTTGGAAGTAAAGTATTAGAATTGAAACACTGTTTTAATGCTTCAAATAAGGAATAATTTATATCCTCTCAAAAAAATTTGTAGAAGTTAGTAGTCAAACCATCCTGACCAGGAGACTTATCCAGACATCTTTTTAATAGCTGCTCTCTAGCTTCAAATCCTCATCACACATTTCTTTAAATTCAATATTAATCTGTGGGATAAAATCTTTAAACTTTTCCAGAAATTGAATAGCATTATTTTCAGAATATGATGAAGAGTAAATATTACTATAAAATGAATATATTTCCTCAGATATCAATTTAGAATCCATAATTACTGGATCCTTAATAACTAAAGTATTAACTGCATTACTTTGCTGTCTCCTCTTTTCTAATTGACAAAAATAAGCTGTGTTCTTCTCTCCTTCTTCCATCCATTTTGCCCAAGACCTTACAAAAGCTCCTTGTGCTTTCCTTAGATACATGCTGTCTAGAGTAACTTTGAGCTTTGAGAGTAACTTTTCCACATCTGTAACCATATCTTGTGTGTTACAGCATTCATTTCCTGAATTATCCTAAATTCCTTTTGCATTATATCACTTCTCTTTTGCTTACCAAACCGAATTAAAATTTAAAAGAAATTGAAACCTGGATTGCAAGCTCTACAGTCGTGGCCAAAAGTTTTGAGAATGACACAAATATTAGTTTTCACAAAGTTTGCTGCTAAACTGCTTTTAGATCTTTGTTTCAGTTGTTTCTGTGATGTACTGCAATATAATTACAAGCACTTCATACGTTTCAAAGGCTTTTATCGAAAATTAAATGACATTTATGCAAAGAGTCAAAGAGTTGGCCCTTCTTTTTCAGGACCTCTGCAATTCGACTGGGCATGCTCTCAATCAACTTCTGGGCCAAATCCTGACTGATAGCAACCCATTCTCTCATAATCACTTCTTGGAGTTTGTCAGAATTAGTGGGTTTTTGTTTGTCCACCCGCCTCTTGAGGATTGACCACAAATTCTCAATGGGATTAAGTTCTGGGGAGTTTCCAGGCCATGGACCCAAAATTTCAACATTTTGGTCCCCGAGCCACTTAGATATCACTTTTGCCTTATAGCACGGTGCTCCATCGTGCTGGAAAATGCATTGTTCTTCACCAAACTGTTGTTGGATTGTTGGAAGAAGTTGCTGTTGGAGGGTGTTTTGGTACCATTCTTTGGTACTATTCATGGCTGTGTTTTTGGGCAAAATTGTGAGTGAGCCCACTCCCTTGGATGAGAAGCAACCCCGCACATGAATGGTCTCAGGATGCTTTACTGGTGGCATGACACAGGACTGATGGTAGCGCTCACCTTTTCTTCTCCGGACAAGCCTTTTTCCAGATGCCCCAAACAATCGGAAAGAGGCTTCATCGGAGAATATGACTTTGCCATTTTTATGCAACACAATGATGGCTGCACGTGTTTCTTTGCAGGTCACCATGGTTAACAATGGAAGAACAATGATTTCAAGCGTCACCCTCCTTTTAACATGTCAAGTCTGCCATTCTAACCCAATCAGCCTGACATTATGATCTCCAGCCTTGTGCTCGTCAACATTCTCACCTGAGGTAACAAGATGATTACTGAAATGATCTCAGCAGGTCCTTTAATGACAGCAATGAAATGCAGTGGAAAGTTTTTTTCAGGATTAAGTTCATTTTCATGGCAAAGATGGACTATGAAATTCATCTGATCACTCTTCATAACATTCTGGAGTATATGCAAATTGCTATTATAAAATCTTAAGCAGCAACTTTTCCAATTTCCAATATTTATGTAATTCTCAAAACATTTGGCCGTGACTGTAGTAACAAGGTACACGGCAGTACCTTAGGTTCACCAGAGTCAGAATGAACACAGATGATTCTCCGTTCAGACATTTTATACCGTTTCTTCCAGTTTGATCATGTTAACAAGGTTTTTCTTTGAATGTTGATTAAAAACAATCCCAGACCTTTTGGTAGACTCACTTAACATGGTTTCTCCTTAAATGTAAATTAGGCATAATAATAAGGTGATACTCTTCCGTTTCCAGATTTTTTATGGACTTACGAGTGAGAACACTCATTGTTTAAAATAGATGAGGTTAAAATAATCCCTTTTGATCAACAAATGGTTCTTGATGACTCACTACCTTACCCATGCTACAGTAAGTGAATTATCACTCCAAAGGCTTTATTTAAATACTTAATTTGTGAAAAAATGTAAACGTTGGGTCAAGGCAGACTAATTTCTTACAGTGGTTTCATTTTATTTCTAGATTTTTTTAAAGCTTTTGACACAAT
This sequence comes from Danio jaintianensis, assembly GCA_903798115.1. Classification (NCBI taxonomy): domain Eukaryota; kingdom Metazoa; phylum Chordata; class Actinopteri; order Cypriniformes; family Danionidae; genus Danio; species Danio jaintianensis. The sequence continues at coordinate 1,266,209 of CAIGQV010000919.1, forward strand.
TTTATGTTTTGTACTTTAGAAGTATTTGGTTTTGGAAAGAAGTTTATTAACCTAGTTAAATTAATTTATAAAGACACAAATAGTACATTAATATTACCAAATTGTGTGTCTCCAAGATTCTCAATTGACAAAAGATTCAAACAGGGCTGTCTCATCTCTCCCCTGCTCTTTATTGCTGCAGCAGAAATACTCTCTGTTCTTATAAAAAATTACCCTTGTATTGCTGACGTACAAAAACGTCCCATTTCATTTCAGCCAATAAATCGACTTTGCTGCTGTTTTACTAGTATATACATAGTAAAAAAATAAAATAAAATAAAATAAATATATAATAATAAAATAATCATGCAAATTATTTTTTTGCACCCGCGTTGGCTGATGGCATTGTTTATTGGTCAGGTATCAGCCAATAAACCCCCCCCCCCAGCACTCCTCGTTATAATTACAAATTGAGTTCTCTTTCAAGCACACGTTTCGGTGTCTCAATATGGGATACGCCCCTTCCACGTATTCCTCAGAAGCCCAATTCCATTACGCCAGCCCCGATTGGCTGGCAGACGCGACGTGTGACGAATGACGACATTCAAAATCCTCTTCTCGCTTCACACCACAAGCCTGCTCAACTCCGAGAAGCCATCAACTAGTCGCCACGCTGGTTGCTGGCTAATCATTTTGGTACTGCATTTTTGAAGATTTGTCGGTCATCACGCCTTTTGCCCCTTTTTTCCTCTAATCAGCACTCCAGCTATTACAGGATTATCAGTAGCTCATGGCTGCAGCAATGCAGAGTACGCTGACTCACGAGGGAGATCCTCCTTGGCTTTGCTCTTGCGGTAACAAAATTTCATCCAAAGACACACACCAGGTCTGTTCTGCTTGCTTTGGGCTGAAACATGCTCAAATGGCAATCGAGAATCCTGGTTCCTGCGAGCACTGCATGCGATTCACTCTTAAGAGCCTTCGTCACAGGTTTGCACGCCAAGCTAGCTTGTCTGACCTAGATCCCCTCATGTCTGCTAGTCCAGCTCCAGCTGCCACCCCTCAGGTATCCATTCCCATAGAAATGCCGAACACGGGATTTATGTTATGGGGTGAACAGCTGGATGCATGCGTCCCTTTGCCTAACGTGCTCAGCATGGATGAGGAGGAGGAGGATGCGTTTAACATGGAGGACAATGAACAATCAGACTTCCTTCTCTCTGAAGAGGAAGACTTTGAAGACTGCCCGTTCTAACCCCCTGCACAAGCGGCTCAACCCCTTGTTACGGCGGAATCCATGGAAGAAGTGGACAGGGCACCACCTTCGCTGGTTCAAAGTGTTGATCTGCAAGATGCATTTCGTGGCCAACGGTTGTAGCAAAGACTGTAAAGTCTCGCTACAGGGTAAGAGACTGCCGAGCGATAAACAGGCAGCGAGACAAGTACTTACAATATTTCCCGAACTTCTGTAGGAAGTTGCGATTACCTGGAAGGAAAAACCGTTCACCAACAAAACACCCGTGTATCCGCCCGCTGCAGCTCAGATGGGTCCCCCACCTCCTCAGCCCTCTTTCTGAGGGAACGGAGCCCACAGCCCCCTCGTTCGCTGTCTCCTGACCCTCAACTGTTTAGCGTTCACAAACAGAGTTCGGACATTTACAAGTGTTCAGTGGGGAAAACACACCCATGCTGGCGCAAGGGGTGCAGAGCAGTGAAATGACACAGAGATGGTACATTAATACCCACCAACTCACTTGTCACAAGAACTGTATTTGTTCAAAATTCAATAAAGTTGTCACTGTTTCCCCAAAAAGTGTTGCAAAACATATCAGAACACAGCATGACACCACTTCAGGGTGTCATTGCTCCTTTACAGGTGGTAAACCGCTCCCTGACAGGTGGTAAACTCTGTCCAGATGCTAAGTTCACACGCATGCGCATTACAGACCACAAGTTGGTTCTCAAACCAGTCACACAATGGCACCAGAACACTGCATATAAACTTCTGGCGAGAATGCACGCAGTCCCGTTGGGTATTGGGAACAATACAATACAGTTACAGACTGCAGTTTGCGATTTCCCCACCACAGTTCATGTAGGACTTTCCAGTATGTGTCATTATTGTTTGCATAATAGATGTTATTATCGTGCGGGGTATTTGAAAAATATAAGTGTGTATGTTTACCATGTTATCTTAAATGCAGGCACATTTATGTTGTATTTCATATAATTCATAATTCTACTAGATTATGGATATGTGTATTACCGTTCCTAGCCAATAGATTCTGTCCGTATATGCGTCAAGACGCAAGTGTTTTTTCTCTTTCAGTCTGTTATTGTTCGGGACTGGTACACTTGCCGGATTATAACCTAGCAAGTGTTTAATTAGACGAAGAAGAACATCGGACTGTTGATAGACTGTGGATGAATATTGTGTATGTGTACGCAATTAAAAAAAGTGGCTCGAGTATCCATCTTGCTTGCCCTGAAACCCTTCCAGTGGGGAGTTTATTGAGGTACAGCAGGTAACTTAATAAAAATTGGACAGTTATAAACAGCCATCAGAGCCGTGCTAGAAATTCACGGACGAAGAGCAGAGGATAAGCGGCTGCCGTCGGGATCGGAGATCCGTATTCTGAGGAGAAAACAAGCCAAAGACCAACGGGGCCGTTAAAGGACTAAACAGTTTATACAACCTTGAGTAAAACTGTGTGGATAACAATAGCTGCAGGGCTAATAACGCAACTATCAGCCGCGACAGTTGACAGTTGAAAACAAATCTTTTGAGTCGGTTCTTCTGAATGGAACGAATCTTTTGAGTCAGTTCTTCTGAACGATTCTTTTGCTAAAACCGTGATTTTAGTGATTCTGAGCACCAGGAATAATAACAAAAAGGGGCAACATGGCAGATGACAAACCAGATCTGGAGAGTGTAAAGCGGAAACGCTCAAATGCACAATGAACCTTTACAACTAGGATAAACTGCCTCAAAGTTAGTGCTGGCCGTTTACGTGAAGTTGAACTGTCTGAAGAGTTAGTGAAATTGAGGGACGATTATGACAAGCGTCTTGATGCCAGTAATGAGTATGTTGATGCACAAAGCCAGATAGACCCTGCAAGTGAAGACAGTGAGTCGCGGGATGCTTTGGTGAAAAGAGATGCCAATAAACAAAAATTCCTTGAAACTGAGGGCAAGATCATGGAATTACTGTGGTCTAAGTATGCAGAGCCGGACATAGACGCTCTTGTGGCACAGTTCAAATCTGCTTTTGATCGAGGTGAGGCGCTCTGCACAAGTAAAGTGCCATGGACACAGCAAAAGGTCAAGAGTAGTAAACTAACTGCATAGAAAGCTCCGTGACTCAAGGAGGCTGTGTATACATGGAGGGATTATCGGCCACATGGAAGAAATAAATAGACGCTCTTTTTATCACTGAGAGAGGATAAAGAGCAACTGATGGACGGGTGGGCATATGAACATGAGGATGCGGTTATGAGCAGGAATGGTGCAGAAATAAAAGTCAATGATTAGGAAGCAGAGGATGAAGATGAGGAAGGCAATGACGCGGTCAGTGGGTCATGTCGTAAAGGAAAGCGACAGCCCTACAGCTGCAGGTAGTATCACATTTACCCAACCAGCAACCCGTGCTATTGCTACCCCACCTATGAACGGTCAGTCTGCTGGTGTTAGTTTTGCTTTACCTCCAACTCCGGCCTGTATCCAGACGCAATCGGAACCTACGGGGTTGAGGGAATGCAAGAAACTTCACTTACTGGACAGTATAAGTGAGTCTGTAAAAAGTGAACTCAGGCTGTTGCATCACAGGGATGCAAATGAGATCTTCAGAGAATTGGAGGATCGTTATGGCGACAAAGCACAAACGGCCGAAGAGATCGTGTTGGAGCTCCAATCACGGTCTGCTGTAAAGAACCATCAGCCGCGAGAAACATTAGAGTTGATTTTTGCTGTGGAGAGGGCAGTTTTGGACCTCACAGACCTGGGGTGTGAAGACGCCGTGCGGAATCAACTGGTGATTCGGTCTATGGAGAGTAAGCTCCCTGATGTTATGAAAAGAGAGTGGCTCATGTAAGAAACCCTGCAAACAACATCCATCCCAAAAACCGTTTCAACAGGCTTTTGATGTTCCTGGAAGACCAAAAGTCATTGCTTGTGAGGCTGGAGCAGTTGCTACCCAGTAAACAATGGCTTACTAATGCTCCGGAGAGGTCAAGCCACTGGGAGAAACCAGGTGGCAGATGGAGCGAGAAAGAAGTCGTTCAAGACTTCAGCGAGCGAAATTAAGAGGGATTCCAAGCAGTTACCCTGTGCTGTGTGTGGGGATCACAGACTGTTTCATTGTAAAACTTTCAGAAAAGCCAATCTGTCAGAGAAGAAATCTCAAGTGAAAAAGATAAAAGCATGTATGAAGTGCTTGGATGTTCACGGAGTCGAGAGTGACTTTACTTTCTCTGTCGAAAGGAAGAAACCCTTTGTCCTGAAACCCTTTTAGTGGGGAGTTTATTGAGTTACAGCAGGTAGCTTAACAAAAAACTGGACAGTTCAGAGGGGTCATTCACTCTCATGTGCAGGGAGAATTAATTCATGTTCTTCAGGAGGAAGTTACCTCTCTTTTGAACAAAAAGGTAATAAGAGTAGTTTCGCCCAAGGAAAGCCAAAGCGGGTTTTACTCGAGATACTTCCTAGTTCCAAAAAAGGGAAATCGGGCTCTCCACCCTATCTTGGACCTGCATGCACTGAACAAGTACTTGAGAAAGTTCAAGTTTAGAATGCTTACTCATTCTACACTGCTGATATTGGTGCGCCCAGGTGATTGGTTTACGTCAATCGACCTGAAGGATGCATATTTTCATATAAGAATATACCCACCCCACAGAAAATTCCTGAGATTTGCATTCCTTGACATGGCATACGAATATCTAGTTCTCCCTTTCGGCCTGTCCCTCAGCCCAAGAGTTTTTGTGAAATGTAACAGGGAAAAATTGGCTGGTGGAGATCAAACATATGCTATCCAGGGAGCCATGGGCTCTTCTATTCCACAGGGACCTACTGTCACAGGCACGAGAGGAGATTTTTCAACCTCAACCAGAGCGCCTGGCACTGTGGGCTTGGCCAGTCAGTGGTTCAATCTGAATTCAACTGGTTTATCTGACAGTGTTATCAGAACAATACAAAATGCCAGAGCTATGTCTACTAGGTCTCTTTACGAGTGTAAATGGGGAGTGTTTGCACGCTAGTGCGCAGTCAAACATGAAATCCCTTTTTAGTGTTCTGTAGCCGCTAATTTATAATTTCTGCAAGATCTGATAGATCAGGAAAAGGCTTTTTCTACCGTTAAGGTATTCCTGGCTGTTATATCAGCCTGTCACATAGGTTTTGATAACAAGACTGTGGGAAAGCATCTGTTAGTATGCCGCTTTATGAAGGGCGCATGCTTTACCAGTTTCTAAATCATTTCCGTCATGGGATCTGGTATTAGTGCTTGATGCTCTTTCTACGTCACCATTTGAACCACTTGACAAAGCTGATTTAAAAATATTGTCATTTAAGACAACACTTCTGTTAGCTTTGGCCTTGGCAAAATGCATAAGTGAGATTCATGCACTTTTTGTGCATTCAGCGTGTATGCAGTTCATGTATGGAAATGCTGGAGTAATTTTGAAACCTAAAACATTTATGCACAAAATAGTAAACTCTATTACTCCGCTTGAGCTAAGGGCATTCTATCCTCCACCTTTTGCTTCAGCAGAACAGCAATGGCTAAATACGCTATGTCCAGTCCGTGCGCTACGTATTTACACAGACAGAATCAAAGGGTTCAGGGAAAGTGATCAGCTGTTTGTGTCATGGGCGAAACCACGTACTGGAAAGCAGATTACAAAACAGCAGTTGTCTCACTGGATAGTCAAGGCGATTTCCTTGGCGTATACCAGTAAGGGAGTTACGCCCCCTTCCGGTTTATGCGCTCACTAAAAAAGGCGGATGTTGACTTTGTGGGCCCTTTTCAAAGGGGTAACGATGCAGGACATCTGTGATGCGGCGAGCTGGTCTTTACAGCATACGTTTACAAGGTTCAATAAATTAGTTGTTACACCTCAAACTTTAGTGCATGCAGTGTTGAGTGTTGGATCCTGAACCTTAATTTAGCCCCTATTATTTTATTTATTGGTTGGTGGGGAACTTTAAGACAGGCTATCTGGTAATACGGGAGTTAGAATATCCCATAGTGAGACACCAAAATGTATGCTTGAAAGAGAACTTTAGGTTACTTGTGTAACTCCGGTTCTCTGATAGCGCTAAGTGAGGTGTATTACCAGATCACCCTCCTTGCTGTGTGAAGCAAGGAAGAGGTGTGCTTGTTTTGAATGTCATCATGACGTTGTGTCCCCCCTCTTATACTTAGAGGGAGAGCCACTCCCAAATGCAGCGTCGCGTCTGCCAGCTAATCGGGGTTGGCGTAGTGGAATTGGGCTTCTGAGGAATACGTGGAAGGGGTGTATCCCATAATGAGACAGCTTACTTAATGCTATCAGAGAATCAGGGTTACACAAGTAACCTAAAGTTCTGCTACAGCAAAGTCTCTTTAAAGCAAGTAATTTCACTTGGCGGCCATCTTTGAAATGCCTCTCGGGCATTATGCTCCGGCATTCTGTTTGAATAGGGAAACATCAAATTCTCCAAAACTGTCTGCCAAGCTTAAGATTACATTAAATATTTGAAATCAGCAATCAAATTAAACAACAGCTGTCTCAGAAGTTTCATTTCTATATGTTTGAATCAAACAAAATCTGCATGTTTTTCAGGTTGCCCAAGCTAATGCGCATGTGCACTCGAAAGGAACGAGATCATGACACCAACCTCATTTAAGGCCGATAATCATCCATTTACAAATAATCATCCTCTGGATAATACTTTGTCAGAACGTGCTGGTCTTTTGAAGTAATTCACAACTTGGTCTTAAGGGGAAATCTCCTCCCAAGATGACAGCGACTCTTTGTTTACATGTTTGTGGGCGTTTGAGTAGTTGCTGTCATGTGATGTTTGTTTGACAGGAATGTACCTTGTGTTTGTTTCATACAGATTACAAAACCAAAAACGTGTAGTTGTTTCATTTAAAAGTACAGATTTCAAGGTTTTATGTGAATATATTTCTTATGTCTGTGAAGCAAGTATTCGCTGAGATTCCAGTGTGTTTGTTGACCACAGTTGTAAAAGCACATGTCTGGTCTGAGCTTCTCACCTGGAGAAACGTCAGTCTATAACAATACTGTACTAGTAGGCAGGGCTTCATTCACCATATTGACGTTACACTTTTCTCCATTCAAAACTATATGAGTGACATGTCTTGTGTATTCTATAGTTTTTGGTATAAACGCTCAGAAATGTCAACAATAGCAGAACAAGTCTCTACAAAGGGTGAGCAGAAACAGTATGTTTAAATAGACCAGTAGATAGTTCTCAGCTGGACCGGTAATCAGTGCAGGTACGGGGTTGATGGGAAACATAGTGAAAAAGCAGGTGATGAGAAAGTCAATATTCAGGTGAGAGCACCTGAGCTTGCGCTACGCATCGTTGCGACGTGTAGTTACATTTTTTGAGAGGTGCGTGTCAGCGTCGCCGACGGCCACGGCTAGGGCTATGCGACCATGCGTAGGCTGCGCCAGAGCATACGCGTGCGTTTGACGCAGAAGTATAAATCAGCCTTTAGGAATATGAAAGCCAAATCCTTTATAAAGTATAGAAATATTTAGCTTTTTTACTATTTAATTCTCTAATGTCTTCACATATATCACAAATTCTTCTTTAAACACTACTAATCTTGGAGGAATTTTGAATAATGTACATTTACGAATATAACATTTTAATAATTTCAATAAATTATTTACTATGTAAAATATATTTTTGTTCTTGAAGGTGCAGTAGGTGATTGTCTTCAGAAACATTTTTTGTTGTGCTGGTTAAAAGTCTCTTCACATTCCTCTGGTAGCCCCTTGTGGAACCCGGTTAGCAGCTCTGACCCTTCATGGGACTTCAGGGGGGGTTTCAGGGGGATCTGGCGCCCGCCATTCGTGGGATTCAGAGGGATCTGGTACCCGCCGTTTGGGGAATTCAAAGGGATCTGGCGCCCACCATTTGGGGGATTCAGAGGTATCTGGCGGCCGCCATTTGGGGAAGGCTCTGGCCTGGTAAGCCCTGCAGCCTACTTGCTGGCAGCCATTTTAGGAGTGGCAAGCCCCATAGCCGGCAAATCTTGCTATTGGGTTCTGCTGGTGGCCATTTTCTGAGTGGCAAACCCTGCAGCTGGCGGGTCTTGCTGTTGACTGCCCACCTGCTACCCCCCCCCCCAAAAAAAAAAAAACATTTAGGGGTTTCCTCCATCTCGCCCACGGTGAAGGGGACTCCACTGACCAGCAGGCTTGCTGGAAAGACCCCTGAGGACCATGATCTATGAAAGTGCTTTTAAATGGCTCATTGAGTCCATGGTAAAAAAAAATAAATCTATAAGGATACTGTCCGGGAGGTTTGAGTGATTTGCAATGTCCAAAAAGTTCTGAATATGGTCCCCGAGGGAACGCTTACCTTGCCGCAGATGGACTAGCAAAACTACTGGATCCATGTTAGTGTCTTCTGTAATGATTGGACGCTGACAACGGACGTGCAGACCCACATGCAGTTTATTAAAGGAAAGCCGTACAGGCAATGGTCAAAAAGTAATCCAAAAAGCAAGGTCAAAAACAGGCAAATGGTCAGGCTAGGCAGTCAAAAACGGTGTCTGTGAAAGTGAGTGGTATATATAGTCCATGTAATCAGTAATCATGAGTTTTCAAAGAGTTTTGGGAGTTGTAGCTCAGTAAGAAAACCAGAAGTAATCTCCAGCAGAGAAAACACTGCTGGCGATCACAATAATGTGTGTAACTGCTTTTTCTGTATGCCAAGGTATTTGTTTCCAAGGGATATTCAGGCCCATCGAAGAGGTCATGAAGACCTCTCATGTGGAACTGGACATTTGATACTGCTTGAACAGCTGTCACTAGATGTGATTTTTTTTTCTTTTTTTCTGTTATTTAACCATGAAGTCTCATTGAGATTTAAAATCTCTTTTACAAGAAAGACCTGGCCAAGGTAACAGAGTAAAACAATTTTGAAATACAAGAACATCACCTAACATTTCATCAATACTCTCAACAAAAACAATCACATTCTTCCAATAACACTCTATTTATAATGCCTTAAATTCACAAAAAGACATAATTTTGTCCATGCCAACTACTTCATGCCCAAGGTGCACAATAAGAAAATGCAGTTTTTCCCAGCTTTGTACAAACTCGAGGTAAATTAATAAGCAAACACTTGGAAGAGCGCAGCTGGTAATTGCCAGAACTAAGACAAAGAAGGGTACAAAGATAAGCTGGAAGTTTACTTAACATAGCTTTATAGAATGTACCAGTGCTCTTTTCTACGTATAGCTAGTGATGTCCATCCCACCATCTAATATAAAATGCAATGATGAGTACAGGAATTTGCACTGTGTGAAAGAATTACTTATTTTTAATTATTCTATTATAAGATGAGTTGTCTCTGTATTATTCTGCTATTTTTATTTTACTTTCCTGAAAAGATGCCTGCTAGAGAGCAAAACATCCTTGAGGTAGATAAGCATTCTTTGTGTATGTATGTATTCTTCATCAGAGGACACTAGAAGACTGCAGCTGAATTTCACCTCGTTCTTGACATCCTGACCACAGAAATATCCATAAAAAATATGTTATGTCTGACATATATATGCTTCATGGCTAAGTAATCATTAGAGATATTGTTCTGAATTGTATGCACAAGTGGAAATTTTATATATGTTTAAACCAATTAGGTCAACACATATGTATGACACAGTAATGTTATGTTAGAGTATATTTGTTGTTGATTTGAGATTGTAAGCAAAGCGGCCTACGAACACTGTGTGAGCATGGAATCTGGCTTCTGTTGATAAAACCGCAAACCATCCTCAGTAAACTTTCTTTAATTGATTGAATCTCTGACTGCGGCTCTTCTTCATCTGGCATGCCAGTAATTTTTAGGTTAAAACTGTCTTCCTCCTTATAGACCCCTGTTGGATATATGTGGAAATTGCACTTTCTTCTTTTAGCAGTAATACTACATGTTTATTCTCTATCCTGCAGATGGCAGAATTCTATCCCTAAAACATGAGCCAATGTCCAGAAACCTTTAATAACATATTTTTATTATTTTTTGGTTTATAAGCCAAATAATGGCATAGTTGTGTATTTGTATAGTAAATGGGTAAAAAAATAGAAAAAATCCACTAAAACGCAACATAAATGCAAATTTGAGAAGTAAATGTAAAAATTGTATATAGTTTATCATTCATTCATTTTCTTTTCGACTTAGTCCCTTTATTAATCAGGGGTCGCCACAGCGGAATGAACCGCCAACTTATCCAGCATATGTTTTACACAGCGGATGCCCTTCCAGCTGCAACCCATCAGTGGGAAACATCTATACACACTCATTCACACACATACACTATGGACAATTTAGCCTTCCCAATTCACCTATACCACATGTCTTTGGACTGTGGGGGAAACCGGAGCACCCGGAGGAAACCCAGGCAAACACGGGGAGAACATGCAAACTCCACACAGAAACGCCAACTGACCCAGCTGAGACTTGAACCAGCAACCTTCTTGCTGTGAGGCAAACGTGCTACCCACTGCGCCACCGTGCAGCCATAGTTTATCATATAAATATTAATATTTCCTCATGTAATTCCTCTGTAAATGTCTGGAACCTGGCCAAGGTCCTGAGTGTGATTTTTTTTTTTTTTTCCTGGGCCAGTTAAGGAGCCTGGGCCTCCTGGCGAGTGCATCCTCTCTGTCCCCAAGCGCCCAGATGAGAACCCTGCTGCCCGTCACACTCCGCTGGGAAGGTTCCATGGTCTCCTGCTCCGCACTGTTGGATTCGGGTGCAGAGGAGTGTTTCATTGATTAGACATTCACCACTGAGCACAACATTCCGCTCTGCACCCTGCAGGACACGCCGACTGTGTTTGAGCTATATGGCAGCGTGTTATCGCAGATTCACCGTGCTACCATCCTGATGAGTCTCCATATCTCCAGCAACTACCAAGAGACAATGTCATATTTAGTTTTCTGTTCCCCTTCAATCCCCATTGTATTGGGTCATCCTTGGTTTATTAAACATAACCCCCAGATAGATTGGGCACAGGCTTCTATTTTGTCTTGGAGTCTGTCTTGTCATACAAATTGTTTGTGTCTGCTGTCTCTTTTGTTTCTGTGTTTCAGGAGGAGCCCGCTGATTTGTTAGATATCGCTGAAGTGTACCATGATCAGCGAGCCGTCTTCAGCAGGTCCCGGGCCAGTTCTCTGCCCTTATGACTGCAGCATTGACTTGCTCCCCGGTACTTCTCCTCTCCGAGCGCAGCTTTACACTTTGTCTGCTCCCGAGCGGGAGGCTTCTTAAAAAGAAAGATGGATCTTTGTGCCATTGCATAGATTATAGTGGTCTGAACGAGATAACAATAAAGAACAGATTTCCATTACCATTAATGTCTTCAGTCTTCGATATTCTGCAGGGGGCAATGATTTTTACTAAATTAGATCTTTGTAATGAATCATCTCGTGCGAAATAGGGAGGCGGATGAATGGAAGACCACATTTAACATGCCCCTCGACCACTTTGAATACCAGGTCCTTTCCTTTGGATTGGTTAACACCCTCGTCGTGTTTCAAGCTCTTATTAACGGTGTTCTTAGAAATATGCTAAACCTCTTTGTTTTCATCTCCTTGGATGATGTTTTAATTTTCTCACCGAATTTTACCCACTCTTTACCCAATCTCCATCACGTGCGTCTCGTTCTCCAACGCCAGCAGGAGAACCGTCTTTACGTTAAAGCCAAGAAATGCACATTTCACAGTCATTTTGTGACCTTCCTCGGGTTTCGGCTAAAGGCATCAGTATGGACCCGGCTAAAGTATGAGGGGTTACCGAATAGCCCATTCCTGAGTCTCGCACGCACTCCAATGTTTTTTAGGTTTTTCTATTTTTTACTGCCTATTTATCTATAATTTTAGTAAAATTGCGGCTCCTTTTCTGGCGTTAACCTCGGTAAAGTCACATTTTGTCTGGTATGAATCCGCACAGCACACTTTTGATCGCATCAAAGGATTATTCACATCCAATCCCATCCTTATTACTCCTGACCCTAAAAGACAATTCATAGTCAAAGTTGACTCATCAGAGGTGGGCGTGGGAGCCGTTCTTTCCCAATGCTCCTCAGTCGATGATAAGGTTCTCACACCGTCTCTCCCCGGCAGAACATAATTATGATGTGGGGAACCGCAAACTAGGGGAAACCCTAGGGGAGTGGAGTCATTGGCTAGACGGGCGCCCGTTCCATTTATTGTATGGACCAACCACCGCAAACTCGAGTACATCCATTCTGCCAAAAGATTTAATGCTAGACAGACTAGCTGGGCTCTTTTTCTTGGTTGTTTTAATTTCAATATTTCTTACCGCCCCGGCTCCAAGAATGTTAAACCGGATTCACTTTCTCGCCAGTTCGGCCCTTTAGAGGGAGACTCCTCTCCATAGCCTATTCTGTCAGCAGAGAGGGTTGTAGGAGCCGTGTCCTGGGGTATTGAGCACTCTGTAAAGAGAGTGCTCGCTCGTGTCTCCACTCCCCACAATTGTCCCGCAGACAAGCTCTTTGTTACTAAACCGTTACGCTGAGCTGTTCTCCGATGGGGACATGCTTCTATATTGTCTGCACACCCAGGGGTTAAATGAACGTTGGCTGTTATTTAGTTACCGAAACTCCCGTCTGCACGAGAGACTGCCCAAGTTATTATTAATAACGTTTTTTAAGATTCATGGTCTCCCTTCTGATGTCCTGTCTGACCGTGGCTCTCAATTCACTTCACAATTTTGGAGGAAATTTTGCAAACAGCTCGGGGCTACTGTAAGCCTGTTGTTGGGTTTGCATCCACAAACTAACGGCCAAGCCGAATGAGCTAACCAAGAACTCGACAGACTACTTTGTTGTCTAGTTGAGCAGAACCCCTCGTCCTGATGTGAACAATTACTGTGGGCTGAATACGCTCACAATTCATTACCGTCCTCGTCCACTGGTCTATCACCCTTTTTCTGTTGTTTGGGATACCAACATCCTCTCTTCCCATCACAGGAGAGGGAAGCCGCTACTCCCTTCGTTCAGATTTTATTCAGTGCTTTAGGCACACCTGGCAGAGAACGGTGACTGCTGTAGGAATATTTTATAGTTTGAACCCAAAAAGGACCAGTCTGTCAGATGAAGAAGAGCCAGAGTCAGAGATTCAATGAAAAAGAAAGTTTACTGAAGATAGTTTGAAGTTTTATCAGCAGAAGCCAGCTTCAACACTCACAAATGAGTTTGTAGGCCGCTCTGCTTACAATCTCAAAACATCAACAATTATACTCTTATATAACGTCATTAACTCCGTCATACATATAGGTGTTTTAACCTGATTGGTTAAAACACAGAAAGACTTTTTCATCTGTGTGTGTACAATATTTCAAGCATACAAATGTCAGACAGCCATTTTAGAGCTCAGATCTCAGACCTGTGAAATGATCCAAAAATGAATAGAACATACACACACACAAAGTACAATCTGTTTCTTACCCAATGCTGAGTGTACTCTCAGCAGTCTTATCAAATTTGGTTAAAAACCGGTACAATCTACATCCAAACTGGCAGCTTACATACAAAGGAATTAACTTTAAAAGACACATAAAACGGCAAATATCACTTTAGACATAATTAACACATAGCAAATAACAATAGGGACAGTTGTTTCCAATTCTTCAAGAGTCCAGGTCCACTCAAGAGGTCTCCATGACCTCTGACCTGATTTGGTAGCTCCTGAAAATAGAGTTTTGACAGACAAAGATAGGGACAAAGACACTTCAACTGTGCCGGAGAAGGCACCAACACGCCAACACACTCCTCGGTATGTCTGTGGGCAGAAGGTATGGATCTCCACAGACAACTTACCCTTTAAATCACCTTCACGCAAACTGGTACCTCGTTTTATTAGACCATTTACTATTAAGGTTTTTCACGTGTCTTGCATCAAACCGGTTTTCTGCTCCTTCACTCGTTCCCCTCCCACTCTTTCACCCCTATTCTTGTTGATAGCTCTCCCATTTACAGAGTCAAGAGATTACTGGACGTCAGACGTCGTGGCCAAGTTTTTGGTAGACTGGGAGGGTAACGGTCCTGAGGAGAGGAGCAGAGTTCTATCCCGGGACATCCTGGACCGCTCGCTCATTGATGACTTCCTTCGTTCTCACCAGTGCCTCTCCTCATGTGCGCCAGGGGGTGCTTTTTGGGTAGGGGGTACTGTCAGGGTTTTTTCTGTCTTGTTTCTGTCTCCCTCTCATTCCTGTCTGCTCGTGCGCACTCGTACACCTGCTATTGATTCTCTGGTTGCACTGCTCTCATCACTGTCACCTGCTCCTACTCTTTTCTTTGATTGTTGGCTATTTAATCTTCTCTTTTGATAGATTGTATGGCTTGTTTCATATGCAAACAAGCATCTGCATCTGAAAAGGTGTGAACAGCCTACAGCAACTCAATAGTTGTGACCCAACCAAACCAGTTGGGTAATCTCCGTGGGGTCATATCCTTTGTTATAAAGTAATGTCTCACAAACAGTACTTTAGGTTAAGTTACTTGAAGACTGACGTGTTAACATCGATGCTGAGGAACTGTACTATTCATTGTCTTCAATAAAGTCTTCTCCCCGTAAGAACTTTGGTCAGCTTACTTATTTTATGTATTAGAGTAATCTAATACATTGGCAAGCCACCCATAAACGGTTAAGCCCAATACAGCAAAATCTAACACTTCTCTCTCGCTCGGTGCTTGATAATTATTCTAAGCTACATATGCTCACTCCTTTTCCATTCATATCAGTCCATCCTGTCCTGTCTCGTCTCACCCTGTGTCTGCCCAGTTGTGCATCGGCTCACCTCTGCTCTGCCCACAGTCTGTGTTTAAGTGACTCTCTGGAAGCCCTGTGATCTGCTCGCCCACCTGAGGTCTGTCAAGCTCCTTTTTCGTTGCCATTTTTCCCTTAAGTACAGATGAACTGTCTGTCCAAAACAGGGAGTCCAAAAGACACACAGTACCTGCAACTCTTTCCTCTACAGAAAGTCCATGCAGCTGGCAATGATTGCAACCATAAGCTCCATTCTGGGGATGGTAACAGATTTCAAATGAGCAACTCTGGCTTTTCCCATGTTGAAAGCACTGTACATTTCTGAACACTTGTTCTTCAGCAAAAGTTAAGAAACTGTTCCATACCCATTCTGACTGCCATCACAGAAATGATGTAACTGGGATGTGTAAGGTCCAGCCAGTTAGTCCAACGACGGTGTCTACTGGTGGATAAAGGTTCACTGCCTGTTCAGCCTTTCCAGTACACAATGTTGATTTACTTTAAATCTAACTCATATCTGACTCCAATTTTAGTATGAGGTGGTTTAGAATATTAATATATTTATTCTCGTTTTATCTGACTCCAATCATAAAACATTGATAAGATTATTTTGTTTCTTTTAATATTACTTTAGATTATGATTGAATATTCTCTTAGATTCGTTATTGTATATTATTCTCGTTCATTCGGATTCCTATAACATCCTGAGTCTTGTACCGGCCGAGTATACAATCTCTTAAACACAAGCATGTCAGTCTTGGTCATTAAACAGAGGCGATTAACCACTATTCTAAATAGGCAGAACCCTACTTACTCAAATTAGAATATTTTTTGTGTGGTCCCCATAGGTCTGTTATAACTAAGCAACACTGTTTAGTCATATCGTGATCATTACTATAGTATCAAACAAACCAATTTGCTTAAACTATTAGTAACTTTGAATGATCACCATACGATTTAAACAGTATTATGAGCTTAGAGATAAAGGCTTATCCAATAGCCTTTTACAGCCTAAGTATACTTGAATTAATGCCAATGTGTTAGTCGGAGCTCTAAGAACATCGTATAGCGTGCCACTCTGCTCCGTCTATCGTGTTTTAGTCCGGTACTAACCTGTACAGGGGCTTGTGGTGTTATGGACTTAACGTAATCTACTAGAGATAATAACACGAAATCTGTTTGAATAATTCAAAGTATATTGATTTAATAGTCAGGTAAATATGTATTATGCCAATTATTCAGTCAATTTACAAACAATCAATACAAGACATCAAATACTCAAAGATAAGTCTAAGATTAAAAGATGCATACCTGATTTCATAAAGTACATAGCAAAGGGCATGATAGCTCTATACTACGGGCTGTTCTGGTTACAGAATCGCACCGAACTTCCTGACATTTTTCCTTATATAGTCAGACCAAGAATCTCCTTCAAAGAGGGGTGTGTGGAACAACAATAGGCATTTGCATTTAGTGGCATCTGAAGAAATCTGAAGAGTTACTGCCTATAGGGAACAAATGGTAGTTTGAATAGAAACCCCCTAGGTAGGGGCACACCCTTATCATTGGGTCAAAAGATATCTAGAGTTATAAATCTATTATTTTGATTATGTCTATTTGTGAGGGAATGAGACCATTTTGCCAGACACACTGAGACCTTCAAAATGATTCTAAACATGAATAGATACATACTTAGTTAAAATTGATTATGTTTTAGATAGTATTTGGAAATCTGAACAAAGGAGGAAAGGTGTGTGAAGAGTCAGATGTGGTCGCAGTTAGTTGTGATATCACCATGTGGGTGTTGATGAATGTAGGCTCTTCGAGAAAGTTCATAGATGTCTGTTCTCGTGGGAACTTAAATGTTTTCTCAAATGTCCTCCTTCAGGGAATTTGTTAATTCTGATACAAATCTTACAGATGTAACACCATATTCAAAACCTGATGTTTTTCCCACATCTGTCCACTTTAAATTTATTCAATAGATGCAGGTGCTGCAGACATTTCACTGACTCAGGGTCATCCCAGTCAATTTCCCTCCTACACAAATCTCTCAAAATGTTCTTTGCTGTTAAAACCACAGGGCTCAGTACTGCCAGGGAGTCATAAATGGAACTGACATTTGATAGAATTCCTCTTCTGGTAAGTGGTCTGTCCTTTGGTACAGTCTTGAACTTAAAGGAGTGATTTTAGGGACCATTCCACACCCAGCACTCTCTCCATAGGTAATGAATTCAACTCTGTCTTTAACCTGGAGTTAACTGGGTAAACTGCAACCTCTATCTACACTATGCGTTTGTTCCTGAAGTTTTGTCCACTGTTGATGTTGCTCTGGGCTCAAGCCGACACACTGGAGGATGGCTCATTTCAAGTCGACAAAGACCAGGAGGTTTTGTAACCTGCATTTCTCCAGACAAAAGGGGAATGAGTCGCACCAGCCACTACTCTCGTGGCATCCAGTTTAGTTTATAAAAGACCTAAATTTATTGCAATTTTATATTGAGAAATGTGTCTTTTGATTTGTTTGACAATTCTCGCATGGGTTTCTTTCGCAGTCCAGCATGAACAGCATTGAAACCAGCAAGACCAGCACTGAGACCACCAAGACCGGCATTGAAACCAGAGGAACCAGCATACCAGCATCAAAAATACCTTACCAGGATATGCTGTTTTTTTCAGCAGGGAGAGAATTAACAAATGACAAATTCTTGATTTCACTGCATTTTACAAGATGTCCCAACCATTTTTGGAATTACAGTTGTAATATAAATATGAAAACATATCATAATAAAAATATGAATAGCATTGTAATATATCATGATATAAAAAGTATTTACATAGGCCTATCTACTTCTGTAATCCATATCATTTGTACTTTGTAACAATAAATGTCATTTCCACAGATGACAGTGTGGTGGAAATGACTGTGGTGAAAGTTACATTTCATGTATGCAAAATACTCTAATTTAACAAAATTTGAAGGTAGCGCATGTTTGAATACAGTGTTGGATAAGTTACTTTAAAAAGTAATAAATTACAAATTACAGACTACTGGAAAATTGTAATTTGATTACATTACTAATTACTTCATGTAAAAACTAATCAAATTGCTAATTACTTTACTTTGAAGTTGCTTTAAAAATATATAAAATATACCTATACAAAATAAACTGCAGCTTATTCAGTAATTTAATATTCACTGAAAAACATTACAATGGGTTGATCACATCTACTATCATCTACTAGTTTACACGTCATGGCTGATTTAATGTATTACTTATCAGGGCTTGACATTAACACCCGCCAACCTGCTAACCTGCAGCCCATTGGGTTTTCTCTTTATTGACATTGGCCTGATCAAATCACAAACTCCTATTTTGCGCAGCGCGTATGGAGAACAGAAGCAGCGAGCAGACGTTTGCCTTTCACGTGGGCTGCGTCTGCAGCGCGCAGCGGATTGGCGACTGTTGCACATCAATCTATCTCCGTGACTCCGTCTATTCTATCTACTTACCTATCTATCTATATAAATACACTTTTTATTTTTTACTTTTCATCTGCACCAAGTTCCGCTGCAACTTCCTTCCATGCCGTTTCCTTAACCTGCAAGTCTTTATTTTACAAATGATAGATCCTAAAGAACTGTTTGCTTCTCACGCTCTATGAGGAGTGTCATTCATGACTTTTCAGGTGGACTATGTCAGAAGACAATCACCTGTACATATTGTCATTTTGTTTTTGATTGTCAGCATGTAGGCTTATAGTTATAACAATAGTTATAATGATATTTATACATGATCAAACTAGTCTGCAACTTAAGCAAAACTAATACTGAAATTGTTTTAAATTTGGTTTTGTAGTTTGGGCCCAAATAAATATTTGTTGCATTTTTTAATTATTTAAGTTCATTTGATTAACTATACAGTGGGTAGCACGATCGCCTCACAGCAAGAAGGTCGCTGGTTCGAGCCTCGGTTGGGTCAGTTGGCATTTCTGTGTGGAGTTTGCATGTTCTCCCCGTGTTCGCGTGGGTTTCCTCCGGGTGCTCCGGTTTCCCCCACAAGTCCAAACACATGCGCTATAGGTGAATTGGGAATGCTAAATTGTCCGTAGTGTATGTGTGTGAATCGGTGTGTATGGGTGTTTCCCAGTGATGGGTTGCAGTTGGAAGGGCATCCGCTGCGTAAAACATATGCCGGATAAGTTGGCGGTTCATTCTGCTGTGGCGACCCCAGATTACTAAAGGGACTGAATAAGCCGAAAAGAAAATGAATGAATGAATGATTAACTATATAAAATCTTTAAGCTATGTTTTGATGTTTCACTGTTGAGTTAAACATTTTAATTTGTTAAGGGTCTTTGATACATTGCTTTTATTATTTAACTTTATTTTGTTAATCAACATTAACTGTGTGCGTCAGCAGGCAGTTTTTGTTGTTCATTATTTAATATAGGCTCCCTCAAAACACACAGGCACACACAAGATGGACTTCCAGTGTGGGTTATAATTTCATTATAATATTAAATTAATTTTTCAAAAGAAAGCAGGTGAATACCGAATGAGAGGATGATCAGGCAGGTGATCCTTGCTTACTGACATTGTGAGCGAGGCACAGCTGATGTGATGCGCGCGAGTGCTTAAAAGCTCCCGTTTCCTTGCGCAAAACAACCATGCCTGGAAACGCCACTGGTGCGATCATTTCTCTTTGAAATAGATTGGAAATAGCGGTGCTCGTGCACCCACAGTCCTGCTGCTTTCAAGAGATCTCCAGATTTTTTTGTAGGCAGCAGCTGTTGCCGCTTTCGCTTTTAGCATTCTTTGAACAGATTATTACTGGGCCTAAATTAACCGTGTGCACGCGATGTGGTGCCCCCAGAAAATGTTCTTAGGGGTGGCCAGAAGAGGCCGCACCAAATCTTGGGGTGGCACACAAAAAATAATGAATTCAGTGTAATGTTATATTTTTGTTTCTGGTAAATGAAATAATGTGGTTTTAATTCATTTTATTAATTACTCTTGAAATATTGCAATTTATTCCTTGAAATAATTCAGCAAGTACATATGCAAACCAAATAAACATCAACATTTAGTTTAAAAACACTTTTCATATATATAAATAACTTTTCAGTTATTTTCAGTCATTTTTCACATACTTTTATTGTACAGCATACAGTATATACCATGTCTAAAATTAATAAAGATTAATAAATGAATTAATAAAACAAACAAATGAACAAACTGAACAAAAGGCATTACTATATACACCCACTATACAGACCCTAATGATATAATTTATCCATATTCCTTTTTGAGACACAATATTATTAATACAGCTTCTTCTATTAATGTACCTTAAGGTAAATATTAAATTGCCATTGCTGTCTATTGACGGTGTGTGCGTGCTGTCAATGACAATCGGGGAGGGGGAGGGGCAGTGAATCAGCTAAGTCAGTGGCACCAATCAATCCACAATAATTTAGGGGCTGCTATTTATTTATTTATTTATTTAAATATTGTGAATTTACGTAAGTACATTTAAATTAATAATATCAACAGCAAAATCATATTGGGGTGGCCACATGGGTGGCCAGAGTTTACACACCCCTTGGGGACGCCCCTGACGCGATCCTTTCACCATCGCACACGGAATGTTTTTCACCTGCTTTCTTTTGCTTGCAGTTATTTTTGTTAATATGTTTTAATTATCATCCTTTACAATAACATTGCTTTAATAGGAGATAACTCTCCATTTATCTATAGTTACCTGATGTTCTGGGACCAGCAAACCCCTCAACTTTGTTTTTACATTTTTTAAGAACATTTTTGTTGAATAAAAAGTTTATGTATACAGCTATATTTAGCTTGTTTTGACACATTATTTAAAATCTGTGGCAAGGAAATAATTAGTTTGGTGTGGCCAGAGAAAAAAATGGTAAATCCGTGTTGAGCCATAAAAAGTCGTGTGAAATAAAAAAAAAAAGGTAAATTAACGAGGAGGCATGTGGACATAACACAAAATTATTATTATTATTATTATTATTATTATTATTATTATTATTATTATTATTATT
>CAIGQV010000919.1:1296076-1316237 GCA_903798115.1 Danio jaintianensis
ATATATATATACACACACACTCAGTGGAAATGGACAAAAAGTTGCACTTTGCGATATAATTATTTTAGTTTCATTACCAAATGGTGTTTTATTGTTAGCAAGTTCATTCAATTCATTTTTCAATACTCATTTGTATCAAGGTGATAACCAGCCATAAGTCTCACTAGTCTGTTTTCAGTCAGTTTAAGCCAATCAGTACTCCACATAATTATAGAGTTTTAGACTTAACTTCTGTTCTAGATGTAATTCTAGATATCAGCTCAGTTCTGTTGGAGGAGAAGGAGTAAGGGATTTTCCTCAGCTGATGCAAAGCTATCGGTTATGATAATGTTTTAGCTAATACTTATAAATAAATTACTAATAAAATAAGAAAGCAGAGACAGAACAAATTGTATGTTTATTTTTTTTAAGGATTATTTTAGTCATTTTGGCAGTGCATATTCATGTAATGGTCCTAAAGGAAGAAACAGTCACAGGATAACACCAATCTTTACTACAGGAAGAAAAAAGCCAAGAGGTCTATTGACAAAAGGGAACAATATAATAAGACAAAGAAAAAAGGTGGTAAGTAGGGTTGGGTATCGAATTTCAAAGAACTGCGTATTCGATAAGATGCATGCATTTCGATTCTCTTTACTGATTCCTGACTTTTTCAGTAATTTTCAGGACATGTGACAATGTTGCCATGGACACGCAATTCATATTTCATCCTAGTAGCAGCTATAAAGTAAAACTTTTCATCTACTGGATGCAAATGGCTATAAAGACTCATAACTCGTAATAAGCTGTGATTAAAAAAAAAAAAAAAAAAGACTTTATTATTTTTTTTATGTGTGTGAGACACTGAGCGATTGTTGAGCTCGCATCACTCCAGCTAAAACCACAAGACAGATACAGAGCTCTGATGTTTTTTTAGACTATACTTGGGGAAATTACTTTATGCAACACTTGTTGTATGCAACAACGCACCAGATACAGCTTATATTAGTAACAAGAGCGTCTCACACTCGGGTATAAAACAGATGAAAAGACTTTTAGCTTAGAGATTTAAAGCTGTATAATTCTGGATAAACTGACAATTGATTATCTAAAAAAAAAATACTAATCACGATTAAATATATTCAGACAGATATAAATATATTTGTAATAGCTGAAAATGAAATTATTTGACATTCTCACAGTTAAAGGGAAAGTTGAGCCAAAATGAAAATTTACTCATCCTTCACTTGTTTCAAACTTGTTTATAATTTTCTTTTTTCTGCTAAACACAAAAGAAGATATTTTGAAGAAAGCTGGAAACCTGTAACCATTCACTTCCGTGGTATATGTTTGTTCTACTATAAAAATCAATGGTTACAGGTTTGTGCTTTCTTCCGAATATCTTCATTTGGGTTCAACAGAAGAAAGAAACTCATAAAGGTTTGAAACAATTTAAGACTAAGTAAATAAATCAAAATTTAAATTTTGCATGAACCCTTTAACAGTTACATGCTACTGGTTATAGCATAAATGTGGCATTTTTTTTTTCTCTCTCTCTCCAAAAAATATTAAAGCCAGAATTGATAAGCAGAATCGGAACCAGAATCGCTGAAATTAGTGTCCGACCACTAGGATACCCAATCCTAGTGGTCAGACACTTTTGGCCAAATATGAGTTGTTTACGGTTCGTAAAGTTCCTTAAAGAAAAAGTCTAAAATAGGCGTTGGTTAAATTGATGGAAGTTAGCCGAATTTCAGGCACTGCATAATATAATTGCACCTGCTGGTACAGCAGCAAAGTTTCTTGATTATTATGCTAGAATAAGAGTATAGTTCCTAGCCATATCGGCATAAAAAATAGTAACTTTTCGTTTTCAGTCGGTTTGAGTAGATGATGTACCTACCAAAGAGTCGAGCTTTAAATTGTAAAATTATCAAAATTGTTTTGTTATTTTTGGTCAGAGGAGTTCCTTTTAAGGATGGGCAATAAGACAATTTTATCATATATCCACGATGTCTAACGAGCATTGCGATGTTGATTATGATATTGAATTATTGGGCAATATTTCATTATTGCCAAAGAGAAACGGTATTTAAAATAATATAGGCCTTTATTTGTACATGTATTAATTTTTTTTAAATACAATTAAAATGAATACTTCTTTATTCAGTTGATTTATTGTCAAATTAAGTTGAACAAAAGCACATTCAGGCACGACTATGTTTTGTAATCAATGTATAATGCGCATATTTAAAAAAATTAAAAACCCACACCTGTGTATCGAAAGCCTTTTCTAAATCAAAACTAGATTTAGCCTGCCACAATAGCCAGTTCAAAACTATCAACTTTATTATTTATGTTGAAACTAAAGTTTCTTAAACATCACATCAGGAAAGGATGCTGGTTTCTTGACCAGAAAACAAACGCACTTCTCTTTAACGCAAAGTTAAAGCATTAACATGAAGCATTATGACAGTGATACAAACCTTTTCCAAGGGCCTGGCTGCATGCAGGCACACACAACAATTTTCGGCTTACAAGGTTTGTTAATAATTCATTATTTTTCCTCCATCAATAAGATCCTTGGCTATAGGTGAATTAATCAACAATTACTCAAGACGGCAAGATGAAGAAAGATTTAATGCAGTATTATTATTATTATTATGTTTAGGAAACAATTTTAGTCGTTAATAAAATGCATCTTAATGTGAGGGGCGGACAAGAGTTTTTTGAGTTTGCGCCAGGCATCCTTCAAAAAGATCAGCGTCTGTCTGTTCCGTGTTTTTTTTGGTAATTCAGAGAAGCACATCAGTGTTTTTTTCCCCCTTCTTTTCTAAATCGTTTTCGCCAGAGTTCGTGATTGCTAGTTCTTTCACATTTAATGTGAACATATAAGTGTGTGTGTGTGTGTGGCACCTAGGTGTCGCAGAGACTGTATAATCGGATATTCAGATATTTTTAAAACCGATAATTGATAAATAATTTTTCACATATCACCCAGTCCTAGTTCATTTAAAGCAGTCTCCTTAAATTACTGGTAAAAACCACATGTTCTCAAATAAAAATACATCTTTTACATCCATTAAAGAGTTCATTCAAAGATGGAAAAAAAAAAGATGTCAATAACTACTCAGGTTGTTTCAAACCTGAGACCTTTGTTCATTTTTGGAACACAATTTGAGATATTTTGGATGAAATTGGAGAGCTCCCTCATCCTTCATCCACAGCAGTGCTTCTTGACTTGGTTCAGAAAGGTACCAAAAAACATTTGCAAAACGGTCCATGTGTCTATAGTGGTTCAATCAGAATATTATGAAGCTACGAGAAAAACAATTGTGTGCACATAAAACAGAAATAATGACTTTATTTAACAGTTTATGTTTTTCTGAACTTGACGAATAAGGTCTGAGGTTTGTAACGACAGGCCTTTAAATAAATTTTCTGGAGTCTTTTTTTTTAAGTTTTCATTGTCCATTGTGTTTTTAGTCCACAGCTGGCCACCAGGCTACTTGCTCACAAGATTCAGTCTCCTCAAGAGTGGGAGGCCATTCAGGCTCTCATGGTAAGATGAGCATTTTGGGTGTTGCCGATTTGATGTAGTTAAATTAGGATGCTGCCATCAAATATGCTAAAATCAAACCTTATTCTACTGTATTTGCACTTTGATCGCATTGGCAAGATATCAGCAATGTGTATTGTTTAGCGAAGTGTTTCATTTGTTCTGAACTTGGACCATTTCTCTAATATTGCCTATAAACAGCCAACAAATCAATTCAATTTCAGTAGTTAATAACTTGCATTGTGTGTAACTGAAGATTATCAAAATATGATATCAATGTCAATATCAAATAACTGCATGATGCTCTGTATTTATTTTAGTTATATCCATCCACAATCTGATGATATTATAAACTATTTTATGTTACTTGCTGATGATGTGATGCACACACAAAAACATATGGGTATAGTTTTGAGGCTTCTGATTACTCTCTCTAATGTCTTCTTGAATTAATTAATAGAGGGGTTCTTTGCAACCATGTTGGAAGCATCACACCATTGGCTCATTTACAAAAGTCAGAATTCAGCTGTTATGGGAATTTTTATTTGACACCTTCATTTGGAATATGCATTATTGTTTCATGATTGTTCTTTACAAATTGTTAAACTCCCTGTTACTATGTGTTTTAAGGTTCTAGAAACTTGTGTGAAGAACTGTGGCAAAAGGTTCCATAACGAGGTGGGAAAGTTCCGTTTCCTTAATGAGCTCATCAAAGTTGTTTCACCTAAGGTATGTAATAAAAAAAAACACTGATGCTTTGTTTGAATATAAACCAAGACAGTAGTGGACTGTAACTATTACTTCACTACAAAAAAAATCGTTTTATTTTTTATAATTTTCAAAAAAATATTTTGTACTTTAGAGTACTAATGAGTTTTTTTTAAAGAAACTCTTACTTGTCCCATAACAAAATATTGTTCTTTTTATTAGGGCTTTTTAGCTATTTTTAATATATTTTGTGTAATTATCAAACAAAACAAATTGTTAATGGATATTTTTCTGATCCAATTAAAATTCATTGTCAAGGTGCAAACATCATGTATGACTAAAAAACTGCAGATTTTCTTATTTGCTGTTTTCACATGTGTCTACTCCCAACTTCAGTATTTATTTTTCTGCTCAAATGCATAGGTCACCTTTAGGCAAAAGGTTTACCAATAGCATATTAGCATCTACTGGGGAGGTAGGTATAAAGATAGTAGGATTCAAATTTGGATATACAACCTAGTTATGATTCAACACACATGCTTGGCACATAAAATAAAGGTTTGCTATTATTTATGCTACATCATAGTACAGAGAGCGCCCTTTTAAAGATGATCAATGATATTTGCCTAAATACAGATTCAGGAAAACTAACAGTGCTGGTATTGCTTGATCTCAGTGTTGCATTTGACACTGTCGATCACAGCATACTTCTGGATAGGCTAGAAAATTGGGTTGGGATTTCTGGGACGGTCCTCAAATGGTTCAGATCTTACCTTGAAGGGAGCGGTTACTATGTCAGTATAGGTGACCATAGGTCGAGGTAGACACCCATGATGTGGAGTCTCACAAGGTTAAATTCTGGCACCTCTCCCGTTCAACCTTTATATGCTCCCACTGAGCCAAATAATGAGAAAGAACCAAGTCTCCTACCACAGCTATGCTGATGACACTCAGATCCACTTAGCCTTATTGCCTAATGACCCATTAACACCCTCTGCCAATGCATTGATGAAATTAACAGTTGGATGTGCCAATACTTTCTTCAGTTAAACAAAGAGAAAACTGAAATCATTGCATTTGGGAACAGAGATGAGGTTCTCAAGGTCTTGGACCTTGGTTCTTGGGGTCAAACAACGAAAGATAAGGTCAAGAATCTTGGTGTGATTCTGGAGCCAGATATGAGTTTCAGTAGTCAAGTCAAAGCAGTAACTAAATCAGCATACTATCATTTCAAAAACATTGCAATAATTAGAAGCTTTGTTTCCAGTGAGGACTTAGAGAATCTCTAAGTTCATGCTTTTATCACCAGCAGGGTAGATTACTGTAATGGACTTCTAACTGGCCTTCCCAAAAAGACCGTCAGACAGTTGCAGCTCATCCAGAACGCTGCTGCCAGGATTCTGACCAGAACCAGAAAATCAGAGCACATCACACCTGTCCTCAGGTCTTTACACTGGCTCACAGTCACATTCCAAATAGATTTTAAAGTATTATTACTTGTCTATAGATCACTAAATGGCCTAGGACCTCAATACATTACAGATATGCTCACTGAATACAAACCCAACAGATCACTCAGATCATTAGGATCATGTAAATTAGAAATTCAAAGAGTTCAAGCAGGGTGAATCCGCCTTCAGCCACTATGAAACCCCCCCACCCCCGCTGGAATCAGCTTTCAGAAATGATCAGATGTGCTCCAACATTAGGCACATTCAAATCAAGACTTAAAACACATCTGTTTAGCTGTGTGAGCACTGTGCTGAATGAACACTGTGCTACATCAGACAGATCACACTATTATGTCTTTTCTTTTTCAGTCCTTTAAAAACCTGTTTTACCACATTTTAATAATTTTTATTCTCTGTTTTTATTTTCTTATACTTTTTTTTTTATTCATGTTAATGTTAAGCACTTTGAATTACCATTGGTATGAAATGTGCTATGTAAATAAACTTGCCTTACCTTGCCTTGCCTATGTTGAAAGATAAATTATACTAAGCTAAGCTAATAGTGACCCTGCCAGAACAAGAACAATTGGATTCAAAAATGGTTGATGTCAACTGTTGAACTCTAGGAGACTTGTAAAATGAGACTTTCAAACTTTTAGTAATATTTTATTAGGGTACTTTTGCTCAAATACTTTGAATGCATTTTGAATTGCTATTTGAGTGAATTAACTGCACTGTCTCCATCTTCATTCATGATACAAATCCTGGATTTGTCAGAATTGTGAAAAAGAAAAGAATGTGATGTCACTAGTATTAAAAAAGAGGGTAATTGGTAATAAATATGCTGATATATACTGATGAGAAAGTGTCTGGCTGCTTTGAACAGGCAATGGGTTTGAATTTACAGAATATCTTGGAAATGTTTTCAACATAGATTATTTTTCTAATGCAATGTTGTCACTAATCAGGAATGCAGGTTTTTTTTCATTGCACCTTTAATATGCACTAGTTCCTAAAGGATTTGTCAATAATGCTCCCTGTACTGGTTCTATTGCAGTATCTTGGTTCTCGAGCTCCAGAGCCAGTGAAGAAAAAAGTTTTAGAAATGATGTACAGCTGGACTGTGAGTTTACCAGAAGAGACAAAGATTTCTGATGCTTATCAGATGCTTAAGAAACAAGGTAACCTGCTATTTTTCCCCTCACACAGCTAATGTGTTCATGTGTGTCTGTGGTTGTGCTATGAACTGTTTGGTAGTACATAGGTTACATTATAATTACTAATGTACATCTCTTTGTTTTAAAGGCATTATTAAACAAGACCCTGATCTCCCGGATGATAAGCCCTGCCCTCCTCCTCCGCCCAGGCCCAAGAATGCTATCTTTGAGGATGAAGAGAAATCAAAGGTAGTTATGGTGTTGAAGTTTGTGGTTCATGTTTATTATCTATTATTAGGGGTGTCCGAAATTATTTATCTTAATCTAAATAAGGCAATAATATGATTAAGGTGTTCCAGTTTTACATAGTATAGTACATAGATTGATTGACGTCATTACGTCACCACGCTATCCAATGTTTCCTTTGGAGTTTTATGTAACCTTTAACTGCAGTTCAGCTGTTTCACTTTCATTCAGCAACATTTCATTCATGCCCCCAAGACAAACTCTGAGGTATTGAATGCGAGTATGAAGTGAGGACTGGTGGGAGAGTGTTGTTTGATTGGAATTTGATACTTCATGCCGAATTGAAAGAAAGATTCTGCATTTGCCAGGCAGCATAAAAGTGTGTTCGGTGATGATGATGGCAGGTGTGACGAGTCTCCAGGAGTTCACTGTGTGTGTGTGTGTGTGTGTGTGTGTGTGTGTGTGTGTGTGTGTGTGAACTTGGAGATGCGGGTGTCTGTGGTCTTTTACTGACTTGATAGGTGCAGAGAATAGTGTCAAACAGCCGTGTGTGTATGGAATATCCAGTCACGAAAAATTTGTGTTTAATACGATTATGACTTCAGTTGGATTAATGTCATCAAAAATCTCTGTTCACTTGGTAGACTCTTAATCAGAGTATTCTCTTAATCGTATTAAAATCGTAGTATTGGTCCATGTAAATCATTTTGCATTTTTCTGCGACAGGCCTAAAGTACCAACACAAACTCATACAGCAAAATATTCATTATCATTATTATCGAAAAATCTAATTTTATTTTTTTGGCAATGTCACACACCCCTGCCTTTAAAATATTCATGTACTTTGTGATTTGAATTCAAAAATAATAATTTGAGTAGTTATTAGAGTTTATGTGAAATACAGAAAACTGTTGTGTAAATCCAAAAAATTTAAATCTTTGTTTTTCCTTTCTCCTGCATTTTACCTTAATCAATAGATGTTGTCCCGTCTTCTGAATAGCTCTCATCCTGAGGACCTGCGGGCAGCAAACAAACTCATCAAAGAAATGGTTCAAGAGGTAAGTAGAGGAGCGTATGTGAGCCTGAGTTATTGAACAACATCAACAACAAGGGTGCAGTTCAAAAGGACCAAACTGAGTGTTGGTAATATTTATATGCAATAATGTTAAGTAATGGCATGTTGAAAAGCAAAGAAAGAAAATGAAAATAAATGACCTTGTTAAACTCTGTAGACATCCTAATGGTAAAATGTTTGTGACGTGACTCAGAGAAGCTGAGCAAAAGTTCATGTCATACTAGGTAAATGATGAAATCATCGTAGGACTGGTGTTCTATATGCTTTTTTGTTTAATTCCATACAGAATTATTATTTCAATAGTACTCTTTTCTGTGGTTTAATATGCACAGACGGGTATCACAATTTTATTGCCAGTCCTACTTTTGATTTATTCAACCAAAATTTGTCATATTACGTGACTTTCCAGGCATACATTTTCCAGACTAAATTCCACATTGGCAAAACTTTGGAGCACTGAAAACATTGTACCTTCTTTTGGACTAGTGTGTAAATTGTGTGGATTTGCTGTGTCTAATACTTAGTGTGTTTTCAGGATCAGAAACGCATGGAGAAGGTGTCAAAGAGAGTGAACGCTATTCAGGAAGTGAAGGAGAGTGTTGGGCTTCTCACACAGTTACTGGGAGATTACAGCAAAGAGAGCTCCTCACAAAGCAACGAGGAGCTCATTAAGGTCTGTAAAACACGGGTCAGCAATTTACATTTATGATAGGTTTTTATGAGTTCTGTTTGGTTTTATTCTGTCATTGTAGGATCTGTACCAGCGCTGTGAAAAGATGAGGCCCACTCTGTTCAGATTGGCCAGTGATACTGAGGACAATGATGAAGCTCTCGGTGAGGCATACAGGTTGAAGGGCAAAAACTTTCATTTCACATAGTTCCTACGAGTTCATTAATTAGGTCAGTTTCTGAGTCTCTTTTGTATGTGTTTGTCTGCAGCTGAGATCTTACAGGCGAATGACAACCTAACGCAGGTGATCAATTTGTACAGGCAGCTGGTGAGAGGTGAGGAGGTTAATGGAGAAGCAAGCAGCTCAGCCACACTCCCAGGTACAGCTCGCTAGACATGAACAAAGTGATGTCTAGAGATGTTGAGGCTCACTCGTAGAATGACAAAGGATTTCTCATGGAGTGTCTTGTTGTGCTGGCAATGGTTTTTAGAAACACTTATGTAACAGCGGTCACACTAATGGTTATTTCTTACACTATTTCAAACTTTGTGCTTACAGGTAGCAGTAATGCTCTTTTGGACCTGACAGGACTGGATACTTCCCCTTCAGCTCAGTCTTTCCCTGAATTTCCCTCTCAGACACAGGAGCTGGCCATCAGCCTTCTAGATGATGAGCTTATGTCTTTAGGTAGGTAAACTGTGATAACACTTTACAATCTACAGTTCTAAATAAATGCACAACTGATCACAGTTCTAAATAAATGCGCTACCCCCAAGCATCAGTAAGAACCATAGTATCTCTGTAACAGTTGTAAAAGCTTTCATTTCTCTGTGTAAACTTGAGGACACAGACTTGTTCTTTACCAAGGAGCTGATAGGCATCAACCACCTTTGCAATATGCTCAAATATTTAAGCTATCAAATATGCTTGTTTCATACACAGTCGCTCCCTCGATTTTATATGCTCTTCATAAAGGATTATTTGGTGTCACGGTTCAGTTCAATTGTAATTATCATGTCATTGAATCGGTTCAATTTGATATCACACTCAGCACTGCATCCCCATTTTTCAGTACTTCACATGTATACAATGTTGTCCTTAAATGCAAGCAGGCAATTACAACTGCAAATCAAAAAAAGTTGGTACAGTGTGGAAAACGCAAATAAAAAAGAAAGGAGTGATTTCCAAATTTACTTTGACTTATATTTCATTGCAGACAATATGAACACAAAATATTTCATGTTTTGTCTGTTCAACTTCATTTCATGTGTCAATTTACATCCTTTCCTTTCATTCAGACCTGCAACACATTCCAAAAACAGTTGGGACAGGATCAGTTTAGGGCTAGTAATCAGGTAAATTGCTTAAATAATGATGGGATTTGAAACAGGTGATGTCAACAGGTGATTGTAATTATGATTTGGTACAAAAACAGCTTCCAAGAAAGGTCAAGTCCTTTAGGAGCAAAGATGGGCAGAGGATCGCCAGTTTGTTAACAACTACAAGAGCAAATTATTGAAATGTTTAAAAGCAATGTTCCTCAAAGAAAGATAGGAAGACATTTGGATATTTCACCTTCAACAGTGCATAACATAATTAAAAGATTCAAGGAATCTGGAGGAGTTTTAGTGCATAAAGGACAAGGGCGCAAGTCTAAGCTGAACATCTATGATCTCCAATCCCTCAGGCGCCACTGCATCAAGAATCGTCATTCATCTATAAGCAATATCACCACAAGGGCTCAGGACTACTTTGGCAAGCCTTTGTCAAGTACCACAATATGTAGTTGCCTCCACAAATGCCAGTAAAAACTGTACTGTGCAAAAAAAAGAAGCCCTATGTTAACAGTGTCCAGAAGCGCCGTCGACTTCTCTGGGCTCAAAAGCATCTGGGATGGACCATCACACAGTGGATCAGTATTTCATGTATTTTTTGGGGAGAAATGGACGTTGTGCGCTCCGGACAAAAGAAGAAAAGGATCATCCAGACTGTTACCAATAGCAAGTCCAAAAACCAGGGTCTGTCATGGTATGGGCCCCTTGGCAAAGGTAACTTCTGCGATGGCACTATTAATGCTGAAAGGTACAGAGAGATTTGGGAGCACAATATGTTACCTTCTTTTCTGTAGATGCCCATGCATATTTTAGCAAGACAATGCAAAATCACATTGTGCACACGTTATAAAGTCCTGGCTGCTGAGGAAGAGGATACAGGTACTTGACTGGCCTGCCTACAGTCCCGACCTGTCTCCAATAGAGAATGTGTGGCGCATTTTGAAGCGCAAAATGCGACAATGAAGACCCTGTACTTTCCACGTTAAGTCTTGTATGCCCACGTTAAGTCACTTTGCCCACGTTAAGTCTTGTATGCATGCAGAATGGGCCAAAATTACATCTGAAACACTTCTGTCTTCAGTCACTAAACGACTTAAGTGTTGGAATGGCAACATTACATAGTGGTAAATGCTATACTGTTCCAACTTTTTTATATGTCTCGCAAGAACCAAAATTGGAATACGTGTTATTTAAAAAAATAAATAAAATGAGGAACCCATTAAATAATGTGCTGTTGTATTGTCTGCAATGAAATGCATGTCAAAGTAAATCTAGAAATCACTTCTTTCTTTGTTTTCTTTGCGTGTATATGTTCTGAACCTGTAATTTTACCTGTTCAAAGAAAACATGCTGCTTTAATGTATTAAACATCAAATAAGCAACAATGACAAATTCAGCATTCTGTTCTGCTGCTCAGCAAGTTAAAGAGATGGAGCTTTTTACAGTGTGCCCTTAGCAGTGATTTAAGGGATATTGGATTCTACTGTACCTTCAGTGTCAGTGAAAGAAACTCACAAGCAGCAAAACGTGTGTCTCGCCGCCTTCGCTATGGTATGCTACTCGTGCATGCTTCTTGCCTCCCTCGCTATAGTATGCTACTATGACAAATAACGTCAGAAACTGTCAGTACATCATAAGCGGTTATTGTCTGTTACTAATCATATTCTTCTATACCCCAGATAAATAATTTAATAAATAATAGAAATAAATAATAAATTGCTACTTTGCATTTGCTTTTTGAGTTAGCTGATTAGTTTATTTCAATTTGATTGGCATATTTTATGCATGGATAAGTGACAGTCAATGGTGCTCCGGTTTATTTTCAGATTATCCATCATTCTGTTCATCCAAGGCTTAGTATAACCTATGCTTAACGATTTCAAGTGTGAAAAGCCATGACCAGGCAAAAGCTGTAACAGTTATTAGACTCAGCAAAACCAATGTAGCATTTTCTTTTACCTTTCTTTTTTGTGGTAGCATCTGCCATGAAACTTATAGAATAGGTCAGAAGGTTAATATAAACGTTCATATCTTATTTAAAAAATGCAAAATAAAATGTCCTAATAAATTAATAATACACAAACTTGATCTAGTTATTATAAACTATCTCTAACATAAACAAATTTATACTACAAGAGGATGAGGTTGTTAGTCAATTGCTAGTGTATATAACAAAAGCAAAGCACTACAATGCTCTGTGTCACAGGTAAACAGTTAAACTAACGACCAATTGCCAAAGTTCACTATTAGAATTATCAATGAGTTTAAAAAGTAAAAAACACAGCTTCCACTTGACCAGCCATGTAGAAACTGGCAGCCAGGCAGCAGCAGAGTGGTGATGTCACATGCACATGGTTCCCAAAGTGGGGGTTTGAGGGGGTGGCGGGAGGTATCTGGATCACTTTCAAAAAAAAAGATTTTAAGCAATTAAATTTAGCCTATTTTATACATAACTAACAAAGATTTAAAAAAAATTGAAATTTATTTATATATTTATTAAATAATATATATATATATATTTTTTTTTATGCATATATCTTTTTTTCCCAATCGACAGCAATAGTGTAAGTCTAGGCAGATCTGATTTGCGGAACCAAGTTAAACATTCTGACATCTGCAGGTAGGTAGGTCTTTTTTTAATGTTAAAATGAAACGGTTAATATTAACCAAAGACAATGCAGGCAGGCAAGCAGAGAAAGGCCATCGACCTCAGGTACAGAAAGAGCGTGGTCTTCGCATAAAGAGGACAGCCACAAGCAGTCGGATCAGCCTTATACTAGGTGTAGAAAGTATCGAGAGGAATTTATCAACTATGGATTCACATGACATTGTCAACAATATTGTCAGATAGCTCTGGACATAAAGTGTCAGCTGGTTGACAGAGTGAAGAAAGGGAAATATGCTTTACAATTAGATAAATCCACAGATGTTTTTAAAAGCTGCTTGTATTTCTTTAGATACAGTTTTGAAGGAAAACAAAGACATTTTGTTTTGTACCCTGCTGGAGGGAACATGCACAGATGAGGTAATTTTCACAAAACTTGAAAACAACCTAAAAGAATATGGACTGAAAAAAAGACTATTGAAAAAATAAAGAAAGGGAAAAGTCTTAAAACAAGAGTCTTAGGATCTGTTTACACGAATACATTTTAGTTTTACACTAATACATTTTTAGCCTAACTTTTGCTATGGTTAAGCCTTCAGCCCACGCTAGCCCAGAGTTTTCGACCCCTGAAAGCTGAGAGTATTGAAAACGCTGAAGAGGCTGTTTTCGTTTTAAAACAGAGCCGACATGGAGGCCGACATTCGCGCTACCTGATTGGGTTTTTTTCCTCAATATCAAGTGCACAAAGTTCGAACTTGCGTGATTTCCCTGTAAGTTCAGACGTCGCAAGTTTGATAGGGAGAATGAACTCCTGAGGACGCGAGGACATGTCGGCTAAATATTCAAAGGGAACCGTGTACTTTACCTGAGAACAAGTAATAGATTCAAAAGACAAAAGAGTCATTAAATATACACAAGATGAATTAAATATCCCATTTAACAACGAAAGTGAGATGAGAACCAGTGGCAGATCCTTGATGGACTGGCCGACGTGCTCTGCTCTCACCTGGGGAGGTGCGCGCAGAGCTCCTACTGACTGACTGGAGCTCAGACCTCTGAATACACTGAAGCAAATTTCAGCGCATGCCAGAGTGTGTGTGTGTGTAGTCACATGATGTACGTTTTCAGTGGTGCAGTGTGGACAGACAGCTTTTCAAAAATGTTAGGTAAAACGCTATTGTGGACATGGATCGTTTTCATTCTAAAAATTCTGTTTTAAAACTAAAACGCATAAGTGTAAACAGGGCCTTACAGGTGGCATCTCACGTAAAAATTCACATATTATACATAGAGAAGCTCTTGTGAGCAAAACACTTCACCTAAAACATAAACATGTCCTTGACTTCTATAAAAATTGTCAGTTACATAAAAGTGCATCTACTCAGTATCAGATTGTTTGTCACTCTCTGTAACTGGGATCAGAGCATGCTTGCATTCTATACAAAAGTGGCTTTCGTGAGGGAATGGGCTTAGGCACCTCTTTGAGCTGCAGGACTCCGCTTGTTTCTGATGGAGCATGGGGCCTAACTCAAGTACCACCTCACTGATCCTCACTGGTTAACAAGATTAGCGTATTTGGCCTGCATATTTGAAAAACTGAATGGACTTAATATCTCATTGCTAGGTGAAAACACAAACATTATATTGCTGAATGATAAAATCCACTCATTCAAGAGAAAACTTGAGCACTGGAATGAGCAAATTGAAAATGGCACGATTGATTTGATGTTGATAGCCTCAAGCCCATCTGGAACACTTTACCAGGTATTTCCCAGAGGACACTTCTCTAGAACACTATGACTGGATAAGGTCCCTATCGACTGTAACTGGGGCAAAGCATCTGCCCTGGAGGATGCACTAGTTAAACTGTCAGACGACCAAACCTTGAAAGCGTTTAATTCAAAGTTGCTGCATGGCTGAGTTTTGGATTTCAGTAGAAAGGGAATACCCACAGCTCTGCAAGGACACTATGGATATACTGATGCCATTTTGTGCAAAAACACATTTTTGGTACTCGCATATATTAAAAATAAATACAGGTTGCGATTTGAATGTGGAGGATGATCTCCGAATGGTGGTTTAAAAATTTAAACCAAGAATGGAGTTGCTATGCTCCAAACATTGACCACCTGTCTCATTAGGTGGGATTAATGTTGAAATTATATTATTAATAATAATAATAATAATAACCTACTATGAAAATTGTTGTTTGTTACACAGTCGTGTTCTTTTGTGTTGTCAATATGCTTGTGTTTTATATAAGATTATTGACATGTGTTTGAGTGAATTATTTGATTAAAAAATAATTTGCTTTGTTAATTGTAGCAGGACTTTTTATGAGTTCAGACTGTATTGAAATGATGAACCGTTTTAGTGATAAAGTCATACATTTAGTCATACATATCCATTGCTTGCCTCTTTTTCAGGATTGACTGAAGTCAATTCTAATCTGACTTCTTCCCAATCTGGAGATGCTATGGCGTGGGATACTTTTCAGGTGGGTAGAAAAATAAGTTTCATTTATTTGTTCTGATCGTGTGACAATGCTGGTGGATGAGGAGATTTCCCCCAATGTGTAAAGCGCTTTGAGTGTCTAGAAAAGCGCTATATAAATGTAAGGAATTATTATTATTAATTAGCATGTTGTATAGATCCAGCAACCAGCTACCTGACTTATTTATCAATACAAATCTTTTGCTAATTTTTGTTGTGGGGCAGAACACAGCAGTTTGGACTATTTGAACAGTACCTGGAACTATGCATTGTGCCTATAGGTCTTAGGCCAGTTATTGTCTGAAACACCAATCAACCTAACCATGATTAAACATGTAATAGAACGTGATATTTAGGTTTCGTTTAACCAGCAACAATAGTTTAATAGAACAGTATGTGTATTAATATTAGGGATGGGTACCATAACCATGACGTTCAAAAGTATGGTCATTTGAATCATAAAAATGAGCGTTCAATTGTCTACATAGCCTAATGGACCCTTTTCACATGACGCATTTAACGGTCATCAGCTTCTTAAACCTTTGAAAGTTTTTGATATATTTTTAATCCGAGGTGATTCTAATGGGTTATACAATACATTTGACATTGTTCTCGCTTCTGGCTGCCATTATCAGTCTCTCACATTTTTCTTTCTTTTTCTGAAAGTCATGATAACACTATTATTGATTTTTGTTTTCTTTTGTTATTTGAGCAATTTGGAATACAAAAGAAGTGGTATTTTTCCCACTTACGGCTGGTTTGAACTTCTGCGTCGAGTTGATCGTCGTGACCCACTGCGCATGCCTTGCATGTAGTAGTGCATTTATACTTCTGCATGCTGTTTTTGTTCTCCAATAACACTTCCGAAACGCTAGCTGGAAGCGGGTTTTTGTGCTTCTGTGTTTCTTCGTGGGTGATTTTAATGTTACATACTGTACGTGTAGCTCAAGCTCGCTCATTCAGAGGCGGGAACTGGCAGACGTGCAACAACTTTAATCATGAGGTAAACAAAACAAAAGTTTCCATCTGGAGCTCCTCCACGGGATTTGACACTTGTAAACACTCGCTCCATTGACCTCGCTGCTCTCAGCACCGCCCACACTCGTCACAGCTACCAAGTGTCAGCCACGGCGAGGGCTATGTGACCGTACATGTGCGCTTGACGCAGAAGTATAAATCAGCCCTCAGCCACGGCGAGGACTATGCAACCGCACGAAGGCTCCGCTGAAACATAGGTGTGTGCTTGTCGCAGAAGTATAAATCAGCCCTCACTGTGCTCTTAATTTACCCAACTATGACGATTTCTACTGCTAAGACACACCGAAATGTGTAAATGGTTCACAAGTGATCAAGCGCGCACATAAAACTGGTCACAGCATTAATGCAGTCTTCCTCATATGGATTTCTCTTCCACAATTGAATAACTTTCTGATGAACCAGTGCTTTCCTTGTTTTAGTTTTAAGAGATAAAGTTGCAGAGGCTCCATTTTTTTAAATACATTTTTATGTCTGTAAAGTAAGTTCTAAACAGATTTTTTGTTAGTTATTTATTTTTGATGTGCTGAAGTTCACAAAGACATACAGTTGAAAAGCTGTCGTTGCAACATTCTAAGGCTGATTTATACTTTGGTTTATACTTCTGCGTCAAGTGATCGGCGTGACCACTTGCACATTAAGGTATCGTTCGAAAAAACAAAACACCAGTGAAGAAACTGGACACACCTACTGCCTGTTAGCGTTTCGGAAGTGTTATTGCAGAGCAACACAAACAGCGCGCAGAAGTATACCGGCTACGCGCATTGCATGCGCCCTGGGACACGCCGATCACTAGACTGAGAAGTAGAAACCAAAACAAAAATACACATTCAGCCTAAGCAATGTTTTGTTAATCACACTCACACACAGTATACTTATTGCCTTCCTTTTGTTTTTAAATCACCCGTTTTTCTTCCATTTCTGAAGGCTGCTGTTTTTTTAAAATAAGATTTAATAAAAACAGAAAAGGGGGCAACCGATCTTGTCACGTCAGTTAACCAGTGGTAAAATTACATCATCTTCACAACCCTATTATCCAGTAGCCTGATGTCTATTTGGTCACCCAAATCATGTGCACAGTGCAAAAGCACTGAAGAAAGTTGTCTTTTATTTCTTTCTGCTCAAAAGGACAAACATGCACAAAATCAATCTTGAATAGTTTAAAAATCACTTTAATGTGTAAATTGGTAGGATAAACTTTCATGGCGATTTGGCAATGATGTCAGGGGCCTCTTTGATATAGCCCATTGAGGAGTCCTTACTGTCAAACCCAGCTTAACACAATTGCTTTTGTTAGTCATCAGAAACTGTGGATACACCTGTATTGCCGGACCCTGCAGTGCTGTTGCCAGTGGCAAGTGCTACCAAGACACCTGTTCCTGTGCCTGTGACATCCACTAAATCCCTAGATGAGCTAGACCTGTTGGGTAAGACTCTGCTGCAGCAGTCTCTACCCCCAGAAAGTCTTCAGGTCAAATGGTAAATGCATATTATGGACCCCCCCCCCCCCCCCCACACACACACACACACACACACACACACTAACTTAGCAAAACTCACCAATAGTCTGTATAATTGTAAAATGTTTTAAATGTAAAAATTGTTTGCATGTCAATGTTGCTTAAAATTGCTTAAAAATTTGCTAATTGATTCTGGAAATAATTGTCTGATTAACGGGGCTTTCACACTGGGGCAATCCAAAATCATGGTGTTCTGATTTCACACACAGACACACACACACACTTGGTTCCGTTAAACTCATATGAAATAGAAATCATAAATGGTGTACATTGTGAGTGTTTTCAAGTTAAATGGGTGCCTTTGAGAAGTAAAGGGAACAATGTTTGCATTACTTTGTGTCACATAAAGCAGGGTTTCTCAACCACGTTCCTGGAGGACCACCAGCTCTGCACATTTTTCCATGTCTCCTTAACCAAACACACCTGATTCAGATCATCAGCTCGTTAGCAGAGACTGAAAGACCTGTAATGGCTGTGACAGACAAAGGAGACATCCAAAACATGCAGTGTTGGTGGGCCTCCAGGAACGTGGTTGAGAAACACTGACATAAAGGGTTCCAAAT
This sequence comes from Danio jaintianensis, assembly GCA_903798115.1. Lineage (NCBI taxonomy): Eukaryota > Metazoa > Chordata > Actinopteri > Cypriniformes > Danionidae > Danio > Danio jaintianensis. Next base: position 1,314,473 of record CAIGQV010000919.1, read on the forward strand.
TGATTGATTTCCAGGGCACTCCTATTGATAATTAATAACTAATGACATTGTCATCAGCAAAAACGCACATGCAGATTACTTTATTTCTTGAACAAGTGCGTACCTGTGTTGTTTGAATGTTCAAGTCACAATTCCAGTCTCTGGTTCTATACCAAGGTACTCCCAGTGTGAAAGCATGCCAATGTTGATGCTTTAAAAATATACCAGGCTTTGTCAGTGCAAAAATATACATTTATACTTTTCAACAGGGACAAGCTTCAGTCTCAGTCCAAACCCACACTACGAGATCTTCAGATCAAGTCTGGAAATAACGCCGCTACAAGCCCAAGTCCTGTGTTGAGCTTTTCTTCAGAGCCAGGATCTCTCCTGAATTCTCAGCTCACAGCAGGCATCACTCCAGCATCCACGCCTCAGGATGACGTATCATTGGTGAAAGTGACTGTGCCCTTGGAGTCTATCAAACCTAGTAAGACATGAGGCATACAATATTTTTAAGAATAGTAAAAAAAAATAATAATAAATTTGGATTGTCCTTTCAAACCTGGACACAGAATCAGAAATCTTTTATACATTATGCCATTGCTGTTTTTCATGCAGTAACAGGTCTTTACATGAAAATATATATATTTTACATTACAGGTTTAAAATGAATGTCTTGTATTTGAAAGCATACAGGAAGGCATACAGGAATTGACATGTATACATACCACTGAGCAGGATATGGATTGTGTAGCAACTGCAGTTTCTTCTTATCCTTTAAATATATTGTAATTGTTTTATGTGTGTTGATACTATTTAGGTAGTCTGATTTGTATATACAGTTGGAGTCAAAATTATTTGCCCTCCTGTGAATTATTTTTTTTTTCTTTTTCAAATAGTTCCCAAACGATTTTTAACAGAGCGAAGACATTTTCACGGTATTTCCGATCATATTTTTTCTTCTGGAGAAAGTCTTGTTTGTTTTATTCCGGCTAGAATGAAAGCAGTTTTAAGCTCAAGATTCTTAAGCAATATCTTTGGTCTATTGTCTACAGAACAAACCATCTTTAAACAATAAGTTGCCTAATTACCCCAACTTGCCTAGTTAACCTAATTAACCCAGTTAAGCCTTTAAATGGCACTTTAAGCTGAATACCAGTATCTAGTAAGATATTATGTACAGTCATCATGGCAAAGATAAAATAATCAGTTATTATAAGTTATTTATTAAAACTATTATGTTTAAAAATGTGTGAAAAAAACAAATCTTTCTGTTAAACGGAAAAATATACAAGGGGGGTGGAGGCTAATAATTCAGGAGGGCTAATAATTATGACTTCAACTGTATCTAAAGCAACCTTGTAATAAAAATTTAATCACATGAGGAAAAGATACAAATAAAGGAACTCCGGAACACCGTTTGCATGGTCTCCCTGTTTCAGCTTAGGTTTTCTCTGGGGTTTATTGCAATTTCCTCCCACAGCTCAAAGGCATGGAGTATAGGTGAACTTTTGTGTAATGCCATTCCATAGATGCTGGAACGGCGTTAAGAAGAAAATAAATAAGAATAGACATTGTCCACCATTTAAAATCTTTACATCTACCCCAATTCTTTATGGTGCGTTCATTAGAAAAGTAGCTGTGAGCCAACCATTCACTAAGTCTGATTGCAGCAATTTGAAAGAGCCTTTCCTCCCAACAAATGAGATTTGAAATATAGCATGAGACAAACAGTCAAGGCCGAAATGATTTATACACCTGGCAAATTCTGACTTGGTTACTTTTA
>CAIGQV010000919.1:1316247-1344566 GCA_903798115.1 Danio jaintianensis
TTACAGGTAGCATGTTACCTGTGACAATCTTTGATAAACACAGCCTACGAGTTTTGTTCCATTTCGCAAAAGACCCTCCACCAGCCCGGCCAGATGTTTTAGTGGTGATAATCTCCATGTTGTCCTCTGCCCCTTTGCCCATCACAAATGTACGATTCCAGGCTGCTGTTCCCAAGGTAATTCAAACTGCTTATCCATCCAACTTCAGTCGATTTCTGTTCAATTCTTTACTAAGGCTGCATTATTTGTATGTGCAGAATATGAGAGTGAAGTTGCAGCCACCATCGGGATCCGATTTACCTGCCTTCAACCCTGTATTGCCCCCTGCTGCCATTACACAGGTCCTGCTTTTAGCTAACCCTCACAAGGTAATGAAGTAAATGGAATGATATACAACATTGCAGAACATGTAACCACACGTCGCGATAGCGCATAGAGCAAGCTTTGTGATTGGTCGGCTTGGAAGCGTTGACAAGTGTGGTCGGGGCCGAGAGAGGGGGGGGGGGGGGCGAGTCCGGTTTAACAAGTGTTGAGTCTCGTGGTGGAGCCCAGATGGATACTTTTGTTTCATGCTTAACAAAATTAAGCGAAGAGTTGTCTTGTAAACCTTCAAATTCTAAACACTTTAAAATTGATACTTAAAAAAATCCCTGACATATTACCTGAGATGGAAGCTTATGCTACAGTCTTTGTAACATGGGTAATAATTTCTGGACAGATTATTATTATTATTATTATTATTATTATTATTATTATTAATCTTTGCTGCACTCAAATTTGTACCCTATACTGAAGTGTACTCCGAAACATGACATTTCGTTACTATTGCGGCCCCTTCTAATATTAGCCAAGTCTGAATTTTTGTAATAGTTTTGAATTCTCATGAAGACAATGTTGTTATTGTTGTTGTTATTATTAATAATAATACAGTAAAAAATGTATATAAAATATATTTCATATATGTATGAAAAAGAAATGTATCCTTTTAATGGCAAAGATACATTTTCAACAGCCAATAATCATTGTAATATATTGATATGGTGCTTAAAAATATTTCTTTATCAATGTAAAAACAAAAAAATGGTTGGTTGCTTTTTGAAACCATTATACACTGACGTTCAAAAATTGCAGAAGGTAAGCTGTAAAAGAAATTCAGCAATGAATCTTGAAAATGATGATTTTCACAAAAATACATTGAAAAATAATAACCCATTAATAAAACTGTGTACGGTCGGCTATAGGTTTACTCGGCTTTGTCATTGTACGAATTACCCAAAGGAAAAACAAAAAAACATTTCAAGTTGTTAATATTTCAGAAGCAAGTTATAAGTTTTTACACAAGGCATTTTATTATTTTTCAAAATCTGTGCCAAACTTTTGACTTGTATGAGTGCATGTGGATATAAATTTGCAAGCTTGGATATAAAGCTTGCAATCTGTTATGGTTTGTGGTTTATTTCAGACGTGAATTTTTTTTTTTTGCAAATCTTTTATCATTGCATTGCGTTTCTTCATGTTTTTTTCTTCTTCTTCTTTTAAAGGAGAAGGTCCGGTTGAGATACAAACTGACTTTTGATATAGGAGAAGAATCACACGATGAGAGTGGAGATGTAGAGCAGTTCCCTCCACCAGAGTCATGGGGAAACATTTAAAGGAACAGACTAATGATTTCCTGATGATGGCAGTTCATATTCAGACTATTGTCACTGGCTCTGCCTTTCCAGCTACACCTCTCTTTCCTCTTCATAACGAGTGCTGAAGGACGCCTTGAAATCAGCTCATTTGATTTTTAATTCCAGTTCTGTCTTTTTCACTTCTCTTTTTGTTTTCTGTCATGTCAGACCCTTTATGTATGGAGCTTTAAATGTTTGAACGCTAGAGACGAGAGTTTTGTGTTTGTGTGATGTTTCATGTGTGCATCGAGACGCTGTAATGATGTAGAGCAGCTTTATTTTTTTCACCGATTGGTTCATATGTGCTGATTAATGCATTTTGGTCACTTGCACACATTCTTGTTTTTTGGTTCGATTGTATTGTTAGGCCGCACGTGTTTTCATTGGTAGCGCAACAGCATCCAAAACTCTACTTCTACAAATACTACAAATTGAAATGAGTGACATTACAAATCAAACAGCCCCTCTTGTCATAGAAGTTTCTGCATCTCACAATTGCCATTGGTCCTAAATTGCCCTTGTTCTGTGCACTGTACTGCTCTTGAACTACATACTGATGTCTTGTTTATAATTACCGTACGTGCCTAATCAGATAATTCCTTTTCATGCTAATGTAGACATTTACATGTGATGCTTGTTTAAAATGAATGGTATGGCATTTGTCCTTTTTTTTTTTGGTTGAGAATGTCTTGATTTTGTTTCCCAAATTCTGATTTTCAGTTCCACATTAATTATGAGCTTTCTCAATGCAGTGCAGTTTAATTAATGCTGTTTCACCCTTGCTATTCTTAGAAGATACATCCATTTGTCGAATGAATTCTGCACTTCCATGATGCTAGCAGATCGTTTATATAACGGTACTTTGGTTATGTAAAAGAGAAATTGGAATTCACAATAGACAGGAACTAAAAATCTCTGTGGTCCCAAATGAAATTGCTCTAGCTGCTCACTTCATACAGGGAAAGCCTGCGATAAAGCCAGATGATTAATGTCCATCCACCCTGACAAAATGTAATACTGGTATTGCTATTATGTACATTTGCCAAAAACTAATACAGAGACTAAACATGGAGAAGTGAATGTAGTGCAAATATGTATTTAAGGGAAATAAAGTTATTCTTTTTCTCTGGGGTTTCAAATTTATGCAGTTTTCATTTAATTTCTTTAATCAAGAGTCAAACATGGTAATTCTCAAACAGAGAGAGAACGCTTTATTAAAAAAAAAAAAATACAAAAAGTGTTTTTTTTTTTCCTTCCCAGCTGCCATCCAGTCAAAGAACTGATGGTGCGACCAATCGAATTCCACAGAATCTGTCCATAATCCCTGTGGAGAGCTGTTTATAAAACAATAACCAATCACACAACAGAACTGAATGTTTGTGTTGGGTGTATGACAAAGCTACTTTAATAAAAATGAAACCATTTTGCGTGTCGAGACGGATAAAGTTGAAGGACAGTAGATGAGTTTCTTGTGTGTAAAGTGAACAAAATGGCTAAAGGTTAGTAAAACTAATCAATAGGTAAAGTACATTAATAAAGCATATGTTGGAAGATTTGCACCGCTTTTAAAACAACAATAAATGTTATTGAATTCTAACAATGTAAAAAAAATAATAATTTTGAGAATATAGACATGAAAAGGTGAAATATCTTATGATAATAGTTATTCAATAAACTACACAGTTGGTTCCTAAGTTTGGCTTTAGATCTGAGAACTAAAAAAAGAAAAGTACAATTATATTAAATGACAAGCCCCAGGCCCACTGGACTGATTAAATGTAAAGCCATCCTTTTTTACAACAATACAATGCAAAGCACAGCATGTATAACACATACATATTCAAATGCTCTTACTGGAACTATTACAACAAGAAAACAAATCTGAAAAGACAGCACTGCTTATAGATGCTACTTTCTGGGAGGAGGAGGAAGGGGTGGTGGTGAGCCAAATGGGTATGGCCCGGGACCCATGAAGCCCATGATAGGCTGTGGTGGAGGAGGGAACTGCTGGGCCATGAGTGGTTGTGGACCTGGACCTGAAGCTGAACCTGGCCCAGGCTGAGGTGGATTTGGAGGTGGCGCTCCAAACAAACCTTGTGGAGGTCCAGGCTGATCTTGACCTCCTGCACCCCCACCTGGATGTGAGGCTCCCCCTCTGGAGCCATACTGCTCTCCTCCTCCACCCCCATAGCTCTGGAACTGCTCTCCTCCTCCACTGTTATAAGAGGCTCCTGAGTTGTAGTTATTTCGGCTGTCTCTGCTGCGATCCCTGTAAGAGGAGGACATACGCTCGTCACGATTGCTCCCACCTGATCTTCCATCTCGGCTGAAGTTGTTGTTGTTGTTGTTGCGGCCGCCCTTGTTTACACCAGTTTCAGAGCGTATGCGCCGATCACATTCGTCCTGGTACATCAGGTTGGGATTATTTGAGCTTGAACTGTTGCCACGGTAACGCATCCTTCCACCTACAAAAAGAGCCGGGCACAGGATAGGGATTAGGCCAGTGATGTCAAATTCCCAAATAAGCACAAAAACATGCATCTAAATGAAGCCTGACTTGGACTTGAAATTCTTTGGACTTCTTTATGTCAGTTTCTTGATAACATACAAACTGAAATGGACATGCTTAATAGTAGCTCTTCTTGAAACACCTACCTCCTCCCCCACGGCCCGTGTCCACAAGCTGCAGTAGTTTAGGGTTGATGGCCTGTCTAGCCTCCTCAAGAACCCGAACCAGATCACGAGCCTGGCGAAGGTTTCCAGGTGTGAAGAAGGTGTAGGCTGTACCTTTGTTGGTGCTACGGGCTGTGCGCCCAATTCGATGAACATAATCCTCCGAAGAGTTGGGATAGTCATAATTGATGACAAATTTGACATCCTCCACATCTTCATGGGGCCAAAGTAAAGAATTTTACAGGGGAGAAAAGAAAAAGAAAATTAGAAACTGAGGTACACCATTGCCTAAATCTGTGTTCCACAGCCCTGTTCCTGGAGACACACCAACAGTGCTGATTTAGATGCTTTACATTTCTGACCAATATAATTCCAGATTTTGGAGTCTCTTCTAATGTTCTGATGAGTTGAATCAGGTGTGTTTGATTAGGACGAGTCGGACAAAGTGTAATGCTATTGCATTGTCCTCCAAAAGCAGGGTTGGGAAACACTGGCCTAAATTACTTGCATTATTCATTTTGGATCTCCCTCCTCACAGATTGCACAGACATGGCTTTGGAGTAAGGGTTGGCTATCAGTAATAAAGCCTAGCCTGATATCAATTTAAGAAAGCCAATATTAAAATCCACTAAAGAGGCCATCAATTGTAAGTCATCTAATGACCACATTAAGATTTAAAGGGGTCTGAAGAGGTTTGTGTAATAATTAGCTCTGCAACACAGAGGACAATGAATGATCAGTTCACATGCATTCTACATTGCCACTTCAACTGAGGCAGCTACTGCAATTTGCAATACTGCAACTATAAAGTGTCAAAACATTAGAATTTTTCCATTATTGTCCATTTGAAAGCTTAGACATTGTTTCATGCTATAAATAAAAGCTCACTGCATTTATTAGATGGTAGATAAGCTATGAATGTTTTGAACAGTTCTGTTCATGCATCAACTGATATCGTCTGAAGATCTTGGTTGGTTCTTCTAAATAATCGTCAATTTCATGATTTTTAACATCATTTGTCTAACCCACAGCGGTCAAACTCAGTTCCTGGAGGGCCGCAGCTCTGCACAGTTTAGTTCCAACCCTAATTAAACACACCTGATCAAACTTATTGAGTGCTTTAGGCTTGTTTGATACCTACACATAGGTGTGTAGAAGCAGGGCTGGAACTAAACTCTGTAGGGCTGCGGCCCTCCAGGAATTGAGTTTGACACCCCTGGTCTAACCCTAGCAGTTGTTCTGACGATCAACTATTTCAGACCTTCAAAACAATTTTGGCTGAAGTATTTTGATGTTTGCAGTGCATCACTATAATTGTAATCATTCAGATAAATTAAAGTCAACCTAAAGGCAGGGTCTCACTAGCCGATTTTCTTTCAATTTCCAATGGAGCATCTCAGTGATGAAGCATTAACTCTTTGCTAGGCTAACACCACTAAATGACTTTTAAAATGATTTTTTTGTCTTGTTTGACATGATAAGATTTGAATGTAACAAGCAACAATCCTGCTTGGATCTGATCCAATTTTGTCCTTGTCTGGGACTCAAATATGGGCAAAATTTGTTTAATCTGTCACCACTGAAATTAAACAGATCTAGATGAATTCATTCTTGGCTTCACTGCCTCACTGCCTAGAATTTACTACAGAAACAAAACCAACCTATTTTGCGAATCTCTTGCAAAGGTGAAAAAAAAAAAAAAAGTAGTATAATGGAGTAAACAAAGAAAAGACCAAAAATATGTTTTGTTTTCAACCAGCTAGCGAGACACTGCCTTAAGCAGACAAATATACATGTTAGAAAGAAAAGCGTAGCTTCTTTAGACTTTGAGTACTTACCTTTTCCCAATGATAGACATTTTATCTAATCTTAAGTACTACATGAGCTATCGATGAAAATTAAACCTATGGTTCAGTTTATATTAAGACACTTGAGGTGGTTTTAAAGAGGAGAAATGTCAGGACAACATTAAACTTTTTTTCCTTGACACACTTCTTAAAAGTCTGTTTCTCATTACACTTAAAAAGGGGCTCTAACAACACTGCTATTGACCCTAAAGGGAAAAAAAAAAGTCTCCTTTTGGAAAATGATGATAGTTGTTTTCTAAATAAAAAAAATGATGTGCTAAAAATAAAGTGAGATACCATTATGGCCTAATATACAATGCCACTTACCACACATGCTCAAACATACTTGAAGGACACTATGGAAACAGTTCTCATCAACAGGGCAGTGACTAGGGCATGATCAGGTACTTACCCTAGGTTAGGTTACTCTTGGCTGGGATCAGTCCTGGGTCCCGTGGAGCGGCCCAAGAGGAAGAGGTTAATGTGGGCTGACGCGCTGAGCTGCCCCCCCTTCACCCTCGGCCCTGCCCCAGCAACGCCAGGCGGGAGCAGAACCGGCTCTGCCCCAGTTCTCTCTCTCTCGCTGGGTTGCAGGACCTCCACAAACTGGACCGGACTGTATCCAGCACTCTTAACTGTCTCTCTCCCTCTCTCTCTATCCCTCCGTGAGCCAATCAACCCCAGATCTATCTTAAGGGCATACCTTCCTGGAATCTAACAGAGCCCTGAGGGGCCACAATATCCTTTGAGATTTGTTTTAATGGTCAATTCAAAATTTGAGCAAGTTGATTCCACTGGCCCTTAATAGTCAAGATAAATTAGGGTGCAGCTGAAGGAGTCTATCCATATCAAGCCCTGTGCTACTGTCTGGTTACATGGTAGAGGGAGGCCACTGTGTCAAAATTGCACAGCATGCCTGGGCGGGCACAGTTAGGAAGTCAAAAATCCTGAAGGGGAAAAAGAACAGTAATAGTGTAAGAGCCCTAGCATAACCCAAACATACCCAGAGAAAACAAAAAAGCAATTTCAAGTGTCTTTGTGAGGTCTTTGATATTACAGATATGAATGATTTCAGAAAGAAGTTTTGCACAATATAAAATGATTTATAAATATTGTAGTTCTGTCCAACCTCTATTCTGATCATGACTATTAATTTACTTCTTGCAAGGTCGGGACAATGGCACACAGTTTGTTCAGGAAGGAGACCCAGGGAAGAGGAGGAATGGATAGCAGTTCCCCTAGATCAGTGCTAGGGTCAACAGCGAGCCGGTGAGCCCCAAGTGTGCGAGGATTTTTACATTAGTAACAAGAAACAGACAGCACAACTTTTACATATTTGGAACGAACACCTTGTGGAAGTGCTAACTGACAAAGCAGCCCACCAGTAGTTCGGCATCACCCCAGAGTCTTTTTTGTAATCGTGAGCTTGACAACTCATCAATGAATATGTTGGTTAAACTGACAAATCTGACAGTTGGGAGGAAAAACTAAGAGAGGAAAGGAGAGGGTGGAGAGAAGAAAGTGCATTTGCTACGTGTAAAAAGAGAGAAACCATTAAAATGTCCAAAAAATAAAAACAACTGATTAAAGACGCGAGAACACCACATTTCTTTAAACAGCAGCAGCATGGTGAGGCACTGAGCATCCGTTTTACACTAAGTGCTGAGCGCACGGCATATGTAAAATGCTCTGATAGTTGGAGAAGCATTTTGGGAGCAGCACTGGCATTTTCAGTTTTAGTGGACACGCACCCTAAAAAGTACCAGACTAGAACTGCAAGAACTTTTTACATCAAACGACCATGCAATACCTATTTTTCCCTAATATCTAAATGTACAATTTGTTACAAGAAAAGGTCATTAAACAGACTAAATCTGAAACAATGTATACTTCTCTTGTCCATAATATTCATCCTCAGCACAGCCAACTGGTGTGCACAGGCAGTCACATTTGACAACACCATGTGCAAGTGATTCAAGCGACTGACAGTAAAAGTCAGCTAGCAATTTTCAAGGAAGATCACAGCTCATTTTTATGACTCTGTAGAAAAGCTCATGTTAATGCACACTCAGTTGTCAATGTGAACATTCTTTCACTTCTTCAGAGGTAGATTCTAAATTCCCCATGCTCCCCAAAAGTGACGTATGATCATTTATAGAACATTTTACAAATGATCAATTTAATGTTCATGTCCTAATAAATTCATGATTGTCTGTGAAGTGGCTTTGAAGTATCGTGTATTAAGAAAGATACAAATACATTTGACTTGATGTTTGAAAAATGGGGCAGTGTACAGACCATGACCATTTGTTACTGATACCATGAGATGAACTTAGCGTCTCTTGATCGTTTATTTGCCTGTGACAAAATAAACGTAATATTTACTTGCTATTAAAAAATGCTGTTGGATAAGCGGTTTACAGGGTGCAAAAGTGACATTGTTGTACAAATATATTAATAAGCAAATTTGAATCATTTTTATGACTTCATGTTTTCATTTTAAAGCTCTAATAGTCAAATGAAGGTGCTCAAAACATTTTAAAAATCAAATTGGCACCAATCACGAAATCTGCTAAACAGTAAAATTATATCCCAAAATGAAGCGCAGACTGTGTGAATAAGAATGCCATCTCCTTTCCCAGTGCATTCTTCTGAAAACATATAACAAATATGTGACTGCATGTTGTCACTGTTGTACTTGGATAGATCGTCTAAATATTATGTCTATTATTTTGTGGCCTTATTATGGTTCTTGAGAAGTATGAAGAATCAGAACATACCCAGACCCCGTGAGGCGACATCAGTGGCAATCAAAATTGGAGCTTTTCCACTGCGAAACTCTGCACAAACAAAACATACCGCAGTGACAGAAATCCAACATTGTCACAGTCTCCTTTAATATGGAGGACATGAAGCTTTAAAAAAAAAAAAAGTTTACCTGTTAGTACCCAGTCCCTCTCTGGCTGGCTCTTGTCACCATGAATACACATTGCAGGCCACCTAGATAAAGACACGACACATTACGTATGCATATTATAGCGTTTTATTCATAAAATAAAGGAAGAGCGAATATAAAGGTCTGTCTCACCCATCTCTTCGCATCCTGCGAGTCAATTCATCACAACGTTTCTTCGTCTCCACAAAGATGATGGTTTTGTTCTCCTTTTCAGCCATGATTTCCTCCATCAGCTGAATCAGCCTTTTCATTTCATTTGTACAAAGAGTGAATTGCTATGCCTGAATAACTTGACAAAACCTCACTTTATTATAGAGATAACAGGTAAAAATCAACTCACTTGCTGTCTTTTTCATTTTCCATGCAGACATCCACTATCTGTAGGATGTTGTGGTTCGCACTTAGTTCTAGAGCTCCTATATTGATTTGGACATAGTCATGGAGGAAATCTTCAGCCAGCTGACGCACTTCTTTAGGCCAGGTAGCACTCCACATTAGAGTCTGTCGGTCAGGCTGAGGGAAACATTTTGCTTCATGAAATACATTCATACATAGCGAAAATGCAGACCAGGACCACTATTAATACAGACTAATCAAATTTCCAAAGTTAATGTTATTTTAAAGCTGCAGTCCAGAGAGTTCGCCTCTTGTACAATCTCTGACTAATTTGCAAGTATATTCTTTACAAGGGTTGAGCATTGGAATGGCTCACTGCGGACAAATCTGATGTTTTGCGCTGCTTGTGTGGCTGTCCGTCAGAGCACTTTTGTCTAGGTCTTGACAGTTTGACTCAAATAAGAGTTTTCAACAGAGAATGTTAGCTGAACAAGTAACATGTCAGCTGAAAGAAAAAAAGAAATACAATAAAATCATCAGCCTATATACCCCAGTGGAGATTGAATCTAAGGACCAATAAGTTTCATCATCAAACCATGCTCATTTGTTTTATTTGATTTGAGGATTAGCATTACATTTAGATTTCAATATATGCACTGTATATTCTCTAATTGTGATAACATTTGACTTTCACATAAGAAATTTGTTCTTTTAAACCAAAATCTGATGTGACCTGTCCCATTATGTTTGTTGCTTAAGCTCTAATTACATTTTAAAAACATGATGTAGTTACAAACACTGGAGAAACAGAGACAAAACTCAAAGCAAATATCTCCCCCAAAGAACCGGTGGGCTATAAAGCTTGATTACTCGATATTCAGACTTCCTTCTTTCGCTGTGGCAGCCATACTGAGCAAGCGTTGCAACGCCTCACATGCAAGGCCTATGAAACAAACAGCACCCCACGAAAACCTACCAGTACCACTCCATTTACAAAACATGATTACATGACAAGTTTTGCTTGGGTAAGGAGTACACTTACTAAAAAAATGAATTAAAAAAAGTTAAGGACTGCAGCATTAACACCCATAAACAATCAAACATTGTACATAAAGTGAACACTAGTGGTTTCACAAGAGAATACTTACTCTAATTTGGTCTAAAATTTTGCGTATTTGGGGTTCAAATCCCATGTCCAACATACGATCAGCTTCATCCAACACCAGGTAGGTGCAACGACGCAGGTTGGTTTTTCCTACCTCCAGGAAGTCAATCAGACGGCCAGGCGTGGCAATGCATATCTCGACACCTTTTGATATTCAAACAATGCTTATTAAACACACACACACACTGCTGAATGATTTAATCACAACATAATCACAGCTCCTATTACAACTGTCTATGAAAAAACTATCTATCAATCATATATTTTTCCTACATCTCAGCAACTTATGGCATAACTGTTACCAGTCAAAACTGCCAATGAAATGGTTTAACATTCTCTCTACGAATGCAATAATCATTTCAAATTGCATACCGCTAAATAAGTCATGAGATATGATTCTGTAAATTTTGGGAGCAGACCAAGCATTACATTATTTTCCTGCCAGATAAAAAAAATGATCATGGTGGAAAATGTTCAGCATAATTGACTGAATGAAACAGGACTCTACTAGTAGTGCTAAACTATGTTTAGAGCGATTTCAAGCATTTTGCAATTTTTGAATACATCAGTGCAACACAACTGCTACTGTTTCAATTAACGGAGGGGTTATACAGACCATTACAAAAACAAAAACATGGGTGAATGAGAAAATAATATGCAGCACACTATTAAGCACAACCTGAAGTATGCACACACAGAAATGAACAAACATCATTCTGAGAACAATTTAAATTAATTTACTCATTTGATTTACTGTGAAGTTCACCCAGAGTCCTCAAGCCCTCAAACAAAAGTTAAGAGCTCTAGAGTGCGACCAATTTGGGGGCATGTGCAACCTTATTTCTCAATGGTGTGACTAAAAAAAGTGCCATTCGAGTGCAATTAATTAAAAAGTGTCCGCAACTGTGCTTCAACAGACACACATTAGGCCCATGTTGTGATTTAAACCAATAAGAGATAGTGAAGGGAGGTAGTAAGTTATCTTTCTTGTAGAAATGTGCTTTAAATAAAAAAACTTTGTTAACCAGTCAATATTACCTATATGGATAGCTATTTCTTTTTTTTTTTAAGTGAACTTGTAAAACTGCTGTGTTAAATGCGATACGGTCAAAGGTTTGGGTGTATCTAACTTTTGTGCTGGTGTACCTAAAAAAAATTAGGTCTAGAACCCTGCTACAGCTGTGTGGCCTGTTACAAAACCTTTCATTTCTGTAGCACATGCTAGGAGCAAAAATACATGCAAATCAAAATGGGCTATATGTTTGTTTGTTGTTGATGAATACTGCAGTAATTATCTGTGCACAATATATTTTAATTTATGAGCCCTCAAACTCTTTAAACTTTCCTTTCTTATTTTATAAAGGATTCACTGGCATTGGCATCATTCACATGAGATTGCAACAAAACCAAATAATAACTAGACAACAATCCAATTAATTTCCAATGAACAAAATCATTCCTTGTCCTACATTCTTCCATTGTGATATGTGTGACATTTACATATATACCACAAATTACTCAGACATATACAACACTACAGGCAAGCGAAGACTACTGTAACTTATTTTTCATGCCTATTGCATAAATAAAAAAAAATAAAATAAAATAAAATAAAAAAAAAAAATATATATATATATATATATATATATATATATATATATATATATATAATATAGATGTTTTCTGTTCCCATACCTCTTTCTAAATCTCTGATCTGTGGCCCTTTAGGGGCTCCACCATACACACAGGTACTCTTGATCCGGGACGATTTGCCATAGTCATAAGCCACTTGCTGCACCTGCTGAGCTAATTCACGTGTGGGTGCCAACACAAGACACTAATCAGAAAAGAAAGCAGGAAAAATAGGGGAAATTAAGAAAATATTAACAAAGCAATTATATCTGGTTCTGGAGTGCAATACATTACAAAATGGCATCATTCGAATTCAAAATCAGTGCCCAATATTAATTTTTTAAGGTATATGTTGAATGGCAACTTACGATTGGCCCATCCCCTCTTTCCAGATATGGCTGATGGTTAATGTGCACTATGGCAGGCAACAGATACTGTGGAGGACATTGAAATGAGCAAGCATGAGTTTACTTGGGATGTTATTTGAAACCCTTTAGCAGTCTGTTGGTTTTAGGTATGGGACTCTTACAGCCAGTGTTTTTCCAGAGCCGGTTTGAGCGATGCCCACCATGTCCCTGCCACTAAGAGCTAGAGGAAAACCTTGAGCCTGGATAGCAGTGGGCTCTTTGAAGTTCTGCTGCAGAAGCACATCCACTACATACTCTGAAAGAAACAGAGAAACTTCACCTTCAAAATTCTCTACAACACCAGATGACTTCTGCATTTACATGTGCTTTCAACTTTAGATGAAGAAAATAAAAACACACATTGAAGTGAAACAAAAAATGAGGTTTGTCAGCAAGTAAACATTTGTGAATAGTGATCAAATAACCTTCATTCGCATCAAAAACTTGTTTGTATTAAATATTTGTGTTAATATTGAAAGGGCTTTCGAAAAACTCAGTCATTTATTTGTGAATTACACTCACGAGGAAACTGAGCTTGATGGAAGTTGGTGATGGGCTTTGGACAGCCAGAGCCTCTGACGGTGATCTCTCGCTTCCTGCGATACTCTTCTACATCATACTATAAAATATACAAAGACAAATATAAATGCACAAATAAAAGCAGGAGCAGAACACAAAAGTTCCCTAAACTGATTAAAGGCAATCAGTTAATAATGTCATTGTTAATGCTATTAATGTATAATTAATATATGTGTAAAGAAACATATTTCAGACTCAGCTAAGGGTTTACAGTTCTCCATTCTTTACATGATCATGACATCCAAAAACGTTTTTTAATTACTTTCCATGTATTGTTTTTTGTTTATTTCTTATCGCCATTCCAACCAATATAGATGAAACAAAAATGTTAGGAAGGGACAATTTGGGAAGAGATCCAGGCACAACTTGGAACAAATCTATGAACTAAAATAACTAAACCTGCTGCAAAATAAATGTAATATTCAAGATTTATAATAATGACTAGGCATTGCATGCTTACTTCCTTTACAAAATGTGCAAACTACGAGGAGAAAAAAGTTCTTGTTAGTTCTTACTCATTCATGCCAAATTTACGATCCCTGCATTACAGACTGGATATGCATGAAAGCAATGCATGTGCCGCAGTGGTACAGTAATTCCAGCTAACTTATAATCATATCCTGCAAAGTGGTACGCAATATCCAGATTACCAATACTGAATATTAAATTTATTTTGCAGCAGGTTTAGCTTTTAGTTGTTCCATGCCATTCGGCTAATAACCCCATTTACAATACATCCCAGGGTTCATACACATTTTTACTACTAAAATTCCATGACTTTTCAAAGACTTTCAAGTAAATTTTCATGACCTAATGTTTCATGCAATGTCTACATATACATAGTAAAAAGAAAAACAATGCATGTTCAAATTTATTACAGCATATCGTAAAACACGCAACAATCTATTTAGTTTCAGTTTATATTTATATCTATGTAAAACTGATTTAGATAATGCTTACACCGCACTAATAATGTGAGAGTATGTGATTAGCCAAGGACAGAAACGAAGTAAAGACAACTAATCTATATTCAAGAATACAGATATCTGTTTTCCATGAATTTTCCAAAACTTTGTGGGCTTTTCTGCTTTTCCAAAACTTTTCCAGGCCTGGAAAATGCCATGTCAAAATTCCATGACTTTTCCAGGTTTTCCATGACCGTATGAACCCTGACATCCTAATGGTAATTTATTCACAGTTCCTTAGAGCCGAGTTATAATTTCAAGCTTTTGATATATCATAAGTCATCCTTTTTCTTACAGGTCAGAAACGAGACTTCCATTCACTTTAGCTTCCATAAACCATATTTGATTTAATATAAAGAAGTTTAATTTAAACAAATTTAAGCTAAAACTGTATCACTTTTTTTTTTTTCAGAAATATAATCAAGTTAAGGTACAAGCAGCGCATTTAAACTCTACTATAATAAAACTTTAGCACATTAATTTTAACAATTAAAATTAATCAAAAAAATAATAATAATAATCAAGTAATTTACAACCCTGCACCCAACTGGACTTTTTTCATAGTTTGTAATTCTTTATTACCTGACTCATGTGATGAACCTCTGGGTGTTCATTGTAGAAGTTCTTCTCAAACTTAGGCAGCTGGTCCAGGTCCCACTTCTTTTTCCTCAGCCGATCTCCTGGATTCCCAAACTTCTTCGGTGGGGGTGGGACAACTCGACTAGAACCAAAGCGAGGCCTGTGGAAGATTCACGTCTTTAACTTCGAGTCATTTTCCTTCCAGTTATGAGCAGGGTTTAAGAATAGTGTAAAACCAGCAGCTAAATATGCTAAATTGGAAAAAGTGCATCTCATATCCATTCAAAATGGCATTAACTAATACAATGTAAATACACATAAACAAACAAGTTTCAATAAACAAAGGCCCACCCTCTATCCCGTCCTCGATCTCTGTCTCTGTCTCCATATGAGGAACTTCCTCTCATTTCTTTTACCTTGTCGTCAGGTAAAGCTGAATAAAAAAAACACGTTTTTTCTAGAACCGCACGAAGTAACGTAAGTTATTTTGTTTGTGGAAAAAGTGTTTTCCTAAAAATCTGCAGCGATATGTTTAACTACACAAATATAGTGTGCAGATTGTACATTAAACTCTTTACGGCAGCATGAAAACAAAGCTTTTACAATAAAACGCGCAAAAATACACCAGCTTTGTGTCAAAAAAACAACAACAACATCTCAGGGCGACCATGTACTTAAAATGTCGCCTGTAAAATGTCGTCTACCACTAGGCAAGTGGGTCCGCCCCGTTAAATGTCGTTACTTTTTGTACGTAAGCCTACATCGAGAGTGCAGGAACAACGCATCTAAAATTGCGTAGTCTGGTGATGAATTCGCGTAGGGACGTAAAACCGTAAGTCGCCTCCCTGAGTAACAGAATTTACATGAAATAGTATTTTTAATGATGGGCCATGCAGGGAAACAAATCAGTGCAATCATGGAATTGGTCAGAAATTGATAGACATATATTTGAAATAGAAGTTTAATAGACGGGATATAGCAAATATATGAGAAACAGGATACATTCTTTCACACACCATTACAGTAGGCGGCGATATGCACAGTAAAGCTTGGTTGGCACCTCACCATTTAATCTTAAGAAGAAGAACTGAGATTCGACCAATCCACTACCATAGATATTTACATTAGATGTCGTCTACCCTGTTGTTGTCTATTGGAAGTAATGCGTCAATAGAGCCGCCATTTTAGTACAGGGTAGCGCTCCTTTGAAATGAATGCGGGACCAAGGTGCAGTGGAGGACTGTGGCCATCCAGAGCCAGAGATATACACATATATACATATATCTATGATCGGGAGTTTTCCCCGGTGGTCAGTACGCAAATATTTTTTTTAATTACGAAAATTATAATTTGACATCACTTTTCTACATCGATGGATAAGTAACCGCACGGGCATTGCCGATAAAGAGTGTGTGTTTGTATGAATGAAAATGTATTATCCTCCCTCCCTGTTAAATTTGATCTAATCCGTGTCCTGAAACACACCCCCTCTCCTGCTTTCACTTCTCATTCTAACGGAGGGAGCGATTAGTTTGTGAATGAATCTCCGTTATGAACGACTCGTTCACTTTGCCGACAATAATACAAGTTTCTAGCACCGCAGCGTCTTGTTGTCATATTTCTTTTTCATTATTTGCTGATTTTATTCAACAAAACTAGCATAAGCCTAGAATTCAGTGCAAGTTGATGCTACTTTGCCTTATGATCAGTGCAGTAAGACTGTACTGTGTTGAGCACAAAAGTTTGTAACATACAAAAAAACGAAATCTTACCTATGAAATGTTCTGCCTTTGTGCTTTGTTTTCTTTGTTTGCTCGTTACTACACCCGTAAGCAGCGCTAAAGTCCAGCATCTTCACATTGGCACAGTCTCGACTAGTGCGGTTGAATGTCATTTGTCCTGGGAGCACTGTACAAATGTGGCGGCGCTATTGACGCATGCTCAGGGTCCGTATACGATATCTAGTGTATATATCTATGATCAACTACGAGCAACGTAACACTAAAGAACCTTTTTTTATTGCAATAACAACAAAACAATTACTATGTATAAAAACAGACAATTTATAGTACACTATATAAACAGAAAATATAGTACAAACCATAACGTTACAGAGATTACTTTTTTACAATAAGGGAAATATGAATTACATTTATTTTTACCAAAGGACCTACATGCTGTTTGGTGATCTCTCGGTGCTTTCCAAACGGCTTATATGAGTGAAAACAATGTCATTTCCTTTTTGTGCAAAAAGTAATATTTGCATTGTTTGTATTATACTTATTCTTCTGTATTTTCATTGTAATTGCCTGTTATTACAACAATATATATATATATATATATATATATATATATATATAGTGAAAACAAACATGACCGTCATGAAGTGTCGTTCCAAACCGAAGTGCTCAAAACGGGCCATTTCGAAGATTGTTTTGTGGGCCTACACTAATGCGCAAGCACTGACCTAAGGTAAACCCTTTGAATGGATTCGGCCATAAAAGCGACGTCAAAAACACTCCGGAGGTTGCAGCGGTATCCTTGAATCATTGCTGTTCTTAAGCGCCACCTGCTGGCAGATATTGAATTTCCATCTATTTCTATCGCCAAAACTTCAAGATTCATTGTTTACTGTCATATGTACAGTAAGGAACAATAAGAGGCAGCATGGTGGCTCAGTGGTTAACACTGTCGCCTCACAGCAAGAAAGTCGATGGTTCGAGGCTGGGGCCAGTTGGCATTTTTGTGTGGAGTTTGTATGTCCCCCCAGTGTTTGTGTGGGTTTCCTCAGGGTGCTCCGGTTTCCCCCACAATCCAAAGACATGCAGTAAAAGTTAATTGGGTAAACAAAATTGGCCTTAGTGTATGAGGCATCTATAGTGAAGGGCATCCTCTGCGTAAAACATATGCTGGAATAGTTGGCGGTTCATTCTGTTGTGGCGACCCCTGATAAATAAGGGACTAAGCCAAAGGAAAATGAATGAGAAAAAAAAAAAAAAAGTGGATTTGCATGAATCAATGGACACAGAGAGAAAAGCAAAAACAAAAAGGATTGTAGTGTATCCTTAAAAAGTATCCTATAGCAGTTCGCTTTTTTTATTTGTAAGTCTATAAGAGGAAACAAGAGAGGCAAATTCAGCAAGAAATGGGGGAAAATATAAAAGGAGGTTTAAGCCATTTTTGGCTCAACACATTTCAGATTCCCTACTCCACAATTCAGATTTCTACTCAAACTCTATTACAGATTTCTGTTTCTGCTTTTTTTTTTTATTATGGGGATATAACTATAACCTAAATAAATGTTCATTCTAATTTTGTACTTTATTACATTGTAATACATTTTACTCTGAATACCCAACAATGAATATCTGAATTTTTTTTCCGGCTTAAATACTGTCAATGCGCATAAAAAACACAAATGCACATGAACAAAACACTCTACAGAAAATTGTAAGACAATACTGGATTGATTTTATTTATTTGTCGTCACACTTTCTTGGAATATGTTCATCTGTTTATAAAGAAGAAATTAAAAAAGTTCTGCTTTCTAAAAACTGTATAAAATACAGTTCAGTTATCAAAGTTCAATCCAAAAATATCAATATTTCAGATAATGGGTCAATTAGGTTTACCTAAAACAGTTATGATGGCTAGTCAGTCATTATTTCACAGTCTCTTAACCTAAGCAAGTATCTTCAAACAAATGATATAAAGTGAAACAACATCCATTATAATTATTGATAAAGTCTCTGGTATGGTCCTTGATTTTCTCCGATATTATATACAGCAAGACATTTACAGGTATGATGCAAAACTAGAAAATCTGATGATTTGATTCTTAATTGTCTCAAGAAATTAAATCCATTCATTACCATAGATATATGTAATGATTAAGTTCTAACAATTTACTTGAAGGTTGAGCTGAAGTGCCACTTCAGAGCATTAAAATACAGTAATCTTTACTATACGTCCAGTGTTTTGTCAGTTAGTATTCCACTGTGACACATTTAGTCTTCAGATACTCATTCAGAGCTTCTTGACCTGTAGGGAAAAGACACCCAGTGTTATACAAAAACTTCTCCTTCCTTACAAGTTAATTAATGACTGAAATCTAGTTTAGTAACCACCCAGACTGTTAGATGTATGTGCATTTAAATTAAATCCCTAGGCATAATGTCTTACCCAAATCTTTGCCAAAGCCAGACTGTTTGAAGCCACCAAAAGGAGCTGCCACATCGGTCTTGTTGTAAGTGTTGATGAACACAGTGCCAGCCTGAAGCTTTTCACTCACATAGAGAGCCTTACTGATGTCACGTGTGAACACACCTGACGCTAAGCCATATTCTGTAGCATTAGCCCTCTGTAGCACTTTGTCAACTTCCCTGAGTCAAGAAAATTGAGAAATATCCGGTTTAGAATCTTGCTAAATTGTAAAAATTCTGAAAAATCAGTACAGCGTACACATTTAAATTGCTGGCTTTATATACAGTTGAAGCCAAAATTATTATGATTTTCTTATCCTTTTCAAATAGTTCCCAAATGATGTTTAACAGCAAGAATTTTTTCACAGTATTTCTTATAATATTTTTTCTTCCAGAGAAAATCTTATTTGTTTTATTTTGGCTAGAATAAAAGCAGTTTTAAATTTAAAAAAAAAACATTTTAAGGTCAACATTATTAGCAATATTTTTTTTCCAATAGTCTACAGAACAAACCATCATTATAGAAGAAGAAGACGAAGAAGATTGTTGCGGAACAATTAACGGAGCATTTACACTCTAATCAGTTGCTTTATCCACAGCAGTTTGGTTTTAGAGAGAAATAGTCCACAGAAACAGTAAATTGTTATCTACTTGAAAATATAAAAGGGACACTGGATAAAGTGTGGTTGGGGCAGTGTTCCTGGGCCTAAAAAAAAGCCTTTGACACGATTAATCACAGTATCTTACTAAATAAAGTAAGTAAATAAAGTAAGTTCAAAATGTCAGCAGAGGCTGTACAGTGGTTTGGGTCTTATTTGGGTGGGAGACAGCAGTGTGTGAGGGTCAATGGGGTGAAGTCATCTGTGCTTTCTAATAATATGGGAGTACTCCAAGGGTCTGTTCTTGGCCCATTGTTGTTTACAATGTACATAAATTAACTTCCAGACTGCTGCCCAGTTATATGCAGATGACACAGTCATCTAGGTGTCTGCTGAGACTCCTTGCCGGGCAGGTGAGCAACTGACTCAGGCTTTACAACATATTTCAAGATGGCTTGAGCGGTCTCATTTAACGCTAAATGTTAAGAAAACAGTTTCTATTTGCTTCTCCATAAGAAACAGGCTTGCAAGGGATACATTTGAGGTGCTGATTAAAAATAAAGATATTGAAGAAGTGAATGAATTCAAGTAACTTGGCATAACTCTAGACATAAATTTAAAATTTGACAGTCATGTTAAAAATATTTGTAAGGTCAAGTCAAGTCTAAATTGTTTTCGTTTTATTAGAAGATTTTTAACATATCAATCTGCAAAATTATACATGCACGCAATGATATTTTCACACTTGTCATATTGCATTACATCATGGTCACATCCCTCTTTAACCACATTGAAGCCTATTTATTCGATATATAAACAAGCAATTAAAATTATGGATTTAAAGCCTATGCGATGGCATCATTTTGAGGTTTTTTGCAAACATAACCTTTTAAGCTTTGATAGTTTTATTAAATTTAATTATCTTTAATGGGTTTTTAAATGTTTAAATAATCATGTACCAATGCTGTTTTCTGATCTAATTACTAGGCATCACTCCTCTCATAGAGTAACATGAGCAACTGCTAATGGTGACTGTCTTATCCCAAAGTGTAAGACCTCTTTTGGTCAGTCTGTTTTCTCTGTTAAGGGAACCAAATTTTGGAATGATTTACCTGTTAGCCTAAAATCAGAAAGTAATGTAAATGTTTTTACTAGTGTACTTAAAAAGTGGTTAAAAACAAAACAGCAGTGTTTACACAAATAGTCTACTATTAGTTTGTTTGATCATGCAGCCTTTGCTTTTGCCTTTTTATGTAAAGAATTATAATGTTGTGTATATGTATTTATTTTATTTTCATTTAATGTCAAGCCTCCCTTGGACAGGTGTTGAGAATTAGCAAGTCTGCTAAAACACTTAAACAAATGCATTTGGTTGTCCACAGTGTAACTGGGATGTCCATGTCAAATAAATAATAATAATAATAATAAAAAAAATAATAATAATAATAATAATTATACAATGACTTGCCTAACTACCCTAACTTGACTAGTTAACTTAACCTAGTTAAGCCTTTAAATGGCACTTTAAGCTGAATACCAGTATCTTGAAAAATATCTAGTAAAATATTATGTACTGTCATCATGGCAAAGATAAAAGAAATCTTTTTTTATTGTAAATGAGTTATTAAAACTATTATGTTTAGAAATGTGTTGAAAAAAAAAATCTTCTTTTTGTTAAATTGGCCAGAAAATTATACAGGGGGCCTAATGATTCAGGAGGGCTAGTAATTATGACTTAAAAAAATGTGGAAATCTGATGCTGTCCCCACCTTTGAAATGTGGGCTAGAGAACTTGGACTGAGATTGACACTAAATGACAAATTGTCCATTTTTAACAAGATTTGGGAACCATTCATATTATTTTTGCAGATAGACTGACCTGATAGATTTTTACAAGACTATTGTATGTTAATTTATTTAATTTCATTATTTATTTTATAATTATCTTATAATTATTTTATATTGTCTCTTTTGGTTTCATTGTCCATACACTTTGCTTCAATTTTTAATTTTGTCCCAGCCAATGCCATATTATGATTGTAAATTATTTTTCATGTATGGCTTTTATTTTATTTTTTATGAACCTTCCATAAATATTTTGATCAATGTTAGATGGGTGGGGGGGTGGGGGGTTTGAGCTCCTTTTTGTAGTAAGCTAAATTCACTGTGAGTACTTCCAAGAGAACTTTGATGTATGGTCCATCTCTTTCTTGTAAGGATTTAGGCGGTACTGTATCTATGAATGTTTTTTTCAATGAAAATGAAAATTAAGAGTTAAAAATAAATAAATAAAATGTGACCTCAACTGTATATTGTCTGCAGTAAGACAATCAGCAGTTTCGAGATAACAGGAAATATTTTCTACCAACCCATTGCTGAATTTGGAGATGATCATGACAGGCCCAAAAGACTCCTCAACAGCGATATACATGTGATCCTGTACATCAGTGAAAACAGTTGGTTCAAAGAAGAAACCTATAGATATAGGAAAAGTAAACAACATTGAACTGTTGTTCCCTCGCAAAGAGCAATTCTTATACTGGCAAACTCCTCTCACCTGGACGGTCCACTTGTTTTCCTCCACAAACTAATTTCGCTCCTTCTTTGACCCCCTTTTCGCAGTATTCCACCAGTTTGTCCAGATGGGCTTTGTGGTTTTGGGGGCCGTGGTCTGTGGAACGGTCTAAAGGATCACCAATCTTCATCTTCTTTATTTCACTAACCTACATGAATTGAATTATATTTCATGACTTTTAAATGCGTGTCATAAATCACCCTCTAGTCATTTGTTCATCTTAGGAAGAGTAATGAAGTTTGCACTGCGCAAATCTTTTTTAAAATCTTTTTTGGTGCGTTAATCTTGTCAATATTATTCAAAAGGTCATGATTCGCACTCATTAATTAATTGCTTAATATAGTTCATCTTAGGAAGACAAATAAAGTTTGTTCCTCCATTGAAAGTCTATTCGTCCAAAACGCTGACACTTTAAAATGTTAATTAAAAAAAATTAACGAATATGAATTTAGCAGTTTAATCTAAGTGTTCTGAAGAGATATGATCACTTCATAAGATTAAGAGATTGAATTTCTTCTTTTATTCACGGATAAGACATTGTTGCAAAATAATACTTTTATTTTTGATGTCAGTTTATCAGACCATCAATAGAAGAACACTTAGAAGAAGAAAAGACTTAAAGGGATAGTTCACCCACAAATGAAATTCTGCCATCATTTACTCACCCTCAAGGGGTTCCAAACCTTCAAGGGTTTCTTTATTCTGTTGAACACTAAAGAAGATGTTTTGAAAGAAGCTGGAAAACTGTAACCATTTACCTCATACTTAAGAAAACAAATACTATGGAATTTAATGGTTAGAGGTTTACAGATTTCTTCAAAACATCAACTCAAACAGGTACTCAAACACAAACCGGTTTGGAATAAGTGAAGGGTGAGTAAACGATGGCAGAATCGTTGTTTCTTTCAAAGCTGTTTTAACTCTTAAGCCCTGACACAAAATTAAAATAATTAGCCATATACATGCCAAACTACACATACACTGCAAAAATATTTTCTTTTGTCTCGCTTCTAGTCCAAATATCTTAAAATTCTAAAAAATTAAGAAGGATTTTCTAGACATGCAAAAAACACTGGCTTGTTTTAAGAAAAAATGTCAAAATTAAGTGACTTTTATATTAAAACAAGCAGAATAATCTGCCAATGGGGTAAGACCAATAATCTTATGTCAAAAGGAGTAACAAGATTATTTTGCTTACGGCATTGGCAGATTATTTTGATTGTTGAAAGAAAAAACTCACTTAATTTTGCCATATTATTTCCGGGGTTTTTTTTTTTGCTTGTCTAGAAAATGCTTCTTGGTTTAAGAATTTTTGGATATTTGGACTAGAAAAATCAAAGTAAGAAAAGCATTTTTTGCAGTGATTTTTTTATTTAAAATTTGTTTTTCCTAGAAGACTTAAGGTCTTTGCACATTGAAGTCCGAAATTTTCGTATTCTAATTTTTTCGTATTCATATGCGAAAAATCTGTCACGTTAACAAACCTTGCACACTGAGTCCGATGCGTATTAATTAATCAATTACAAAAAAACGCAAAACATTTCGGAGTCAGTTCAAGCAGTGATACTTTGTTCTCCTCTCTCTTACAAGCAATGTATCAAAATTCCACTGATTTCCTGAAATAAACTTTGCTTTTTGGGATAATCGTAGCGCAGCTCTTTGAAAAGGAGGAGAACTCTCCTTCCTCTCTATGTAGGCTAGTATTAAATGCACAAAATATGTAGCATATTCCTCTTTTTTTTTCTACTTTGGAGAAGAGAGAGGAGATCAAAGTATCACTGCTTGAACTGACTCCGAAATGTTTCACGTGTTTTCGTAATTGATTAATTAATACGCATTAATTATCTTTAGACGAAAGCTTAGGTATATCAGTAAAGTGGCTCTCAAGTATCACTTTTAGTGGCTAAGCATTTTGAAGAAAAAAAATATATAGGAAATCATTATTTCTTTACCACTCTTTCCAGAAAAATGTCATGGATGGACTCCTCAATGAATAGTCTCCCTGCTGCAATGCAGTTCTCTCCCTTATTGAAGAACACCGAGCTCATGCCCTGTAGAAAAAAAAGCAGAGGTTAGAAATTCCACAGCACATTGTTGACTATGGCAAGCAATGCACTTTTAATATGATTGTGATAATACTGAGGGTGAACAAACCATTCTGACTGCCTTGTCTAGATCACAGTCATTAAAGATGATGAGAGGAGATTTCCCTCCGAGCTCAAGAGAAACCTTCTTCACATTGCTGACTGCGCAGCTACAAGACAGACAAGCCTTTTATCAGGCAAATTTGAAAAAATGAAAACCCAATTTTTTTCTATTTGACATTTTTTTTCATTAATTACCTTTATTTAAACAGTGATATTATGCTGGTGTAAATTTGTACAAATATTGGGTTGTGTTTTAGGGAGTGTAAAATATTTCAATTGGTTCATTTGTGATAATGGCAGCCAATCAAAAGAGAATCAATGAGATAATAATGATACAGTGAAACTTTACTCTGACAATAATGTTTAAACAGTTAGATTCAAGTGCTATCTGTTTTTAATTTAACAAAAAAAAACAATCAGCATAAACTCAAATTAAACAAAAACGTAAAAAATCTGTCATGCCACATCAAAGAGCACCAAAGAAGCATTTACGGTTGGAATTTCCAGATAAATTGGACAGAATAAAAAAAAAAAAATCATATTGAAAGTAACAAAAAGCTTACAATGTCACATCATGCATTTAAGCCATTGATTATCCCTCATAAAACGTGTTTTGTTAAACCTTATCTTACAAATATATACATATACAGGGTATATACAGGAATCAGACATTGAAATTTAATACCTTTTAAGACCTTTTTTAAGACACTTTCCATACATTTTAAGACCTCATCACCACTTTAGGTTTCAACCAGTAACATTGGCGACATTTTAACTTACAGTATATTTACAAAATACTGATTGTAAGAAACATTATTCATACAGTATAATGAATAAAAATGCTAATCCAGCAGGTGGCCCCTATAGACAAAGACTATAGAATACACATCACTCGTACAGTTTTGAATGGAGAAAAGTGTAACAGCAATATGGTGAACAATGCCCTGCCTTCTAGTACAGGAGCCAATCATCGATCGCTAATAGATTGATGATTCTGATGATGATGACTGATGATTGTATAATGGCTCAGAAGAGAGTTTCTGCAGATTTTGTGTGATTGAAAGGTTTAGAAATGAAAATAAAGCGACAGTTGTTGTTTAATTTTATTGGTGATTCCTAATATGAAATTTAATCGTAAGCTTGGCAAGCAATTTTGGAGAATTTGATGTTTTCCCATTCAAACAGAATGCCCGAGCATACTGCCCGAGAGGCGTTTCAAAGATGGCTGCGTAAAGTGACTTGTCTTAAAGGGACTTTGCTATAGAACAGCAGGAATAACAGCGTTGCCTTAGTTACAACAGTAAACAAAGCAACGTGATGTTAAATCTAGCAGGATTTTATCGATTTCATAAACTACACAGCAGCCCAGAATTGGCAGATTAAAGGTAAAGTTTATCATACAACTAATCCAAAATTTAAGACCATGTAAAATAGCATTTAAGACTTTTTAATACTTTTTAAGGGCCTTAAATTTCTATGAAATGGTTAATCAATTTGTAATACTTTTTAAGACCCCGCGGACACCCTGATATATATTATACATATTATACACATACAGTTGAAGTCAGAATTATTTGCCCTCCTGTAAATTATTTTCTTTTTCAAATATTTCCCAAATAATGTTTAACAGAGCAAGGATTTTTTTCACAGTACTTCCTATAAAGATTGTTTCTCCTAGGTCTTATTTGGGCTAGTATAAAAGCAGTTTTAAAATGTTTTAAAAACCATTTTAAAGGTCAATATCATTAGCCCTTTTAAGCAATATATTTTTTTGATTGTCTACAGAACAAACCACTGTTATACAATGATTTGCCTAATTACCCTAACTTGCCTAGTTAACCTAGTTAAGCCTTTGAATTGCACTTTAAGCTTGAAAAATATCTAGTAAAATATTATGCACTGTCATCATGGCAAAGATGTTGAGATGAAATGAGTTATTAAAACTATTATGTTTAGAAATGTGTTGAAAAAATATTCTTTCTGTTAAACAGAAATTGGGGAAAAAATATACAGGAGGAGCTGTTTTTCTTTCCCGCAAGTTCTGTTTAACCGAGAGAAGATTTTTTTAAGCACATTTCTAAACATAATAGTTTTAATAATTTTTAATAACTAATGTCTAAATAACTGATTTCTTTTATCTTTGCCATGATGACGGTACATATTTTACTAGATCATTTTCAAGATACTAGTATTCAGCTTAAAATGCAATTTAAAGGCTTAACTGGGTTAATTAGGTTAACTAGGCAAGTTAGAATAATTAGGCAAGCTATTGGTAACAATGGTTTGTTCTGTAGCCAAGTGAAAAAATATATATTATTATTTTTATATACATTTATGAGCCACTAAGTTATCTTATTTGAAGGTTTTTATTGTTAATAACAACAATAATAATAATAATAATAAACAAAAAAAGTAAAATTTTTGAAAAAGTACAATAGACGCTTAAAGGCCTGGGCGTGGATGGTCTTCTGTTTGTTTGATGGCCAAAGTTGAGTGATTTTATTCATTTGATAACAGCTCCTTTTTTGTATTCAAGTCTACAATAAACAACAAGAAATGCAACCTAGTAATCCATTGATTTTCTAACAATGGAAGCGTCTATACCCTCGGGTACAAGATGTGACTGGCGTGGCATTGGATTAAGGACCGTTACAACAATATAAACATGCAATACTTCTATTTAAAAAATAAAAATAATTAAATAAATAAATGTAGAATGTCACCAACTGCATTGCGTTACCCATATGTCATCGAAAAAAAAACCTGTGTGCAACTATTGACTACCACCCCCTAGTCTGAAAACTCTGAAAAGACTGTAACAGTTGTGACCTTTTAAAAACATGGTCATTCACCTTTTCATTATCTGTTTGCCAATCTCAGTGGAGCCAGTGAAGCCCAGTTTTCGGACATCAGGGTGGTCAGAAAGCCGCTGACCAACCAAAGACCCTGAAATATACACATTTGATAAAAATGCTATTCATCTATTAGCAGTTAACTTAAATTATCCAATTCATGTTAAACAGACTCATGTAAATTTTAAATTATTATCTTTAAAGCAAAGAGAGAGTACATCATACACGCCAGAATATGTATTGTTTATACCTGATCCAGGTAGTATGTTCACCACTCCTTTTGGAAACTTTGCCAGTGCAGTTATTTCTGCAAATTTGAGAGCAGTCAAAGGTGTGACCTAAAATTCAACAAAGAAACACTCACTAAATCCTTATGTAGTATGTTTTTGTATGTTTGATTGAGCTGTAACTTCAAGTGTTTACCTGGGCGGGTTTAAGCACCACAGTGTTTCCAGCTGCCAGGCAGGCTGCAGTCTTCCATGCCAGCATCATCAGTGGATAATTCCATGGAATGACAATGCCACACACACTATAGCCAAACGAACAAGAGCCAAATGTTATCAATACTTTTTCCAGATGCACCAAATACTTGACTTGATTTCATCATGGTTATTTTATTTCATTATGGCAAGACTGGAAGAATGTTTTATTAAAGGGAGGTTTGATATTACCCAATAGGCTCTTTCTTGGTGAAGGTAAGGTTTCGATTAGGTCGAGCCTGGTTTATGGGAATAGTGCAGCCCTGTGGAAAATAATTTTAGATACACAAAGATACATGTTTTATACAGTTTAGTAAAACCTCAGTTTCCAACTATATATATCTACTATTACGAATGACAGTGTTGTTTTGGGATAGAATATGGTCAAATGAGTTTTAAAAGAATATTCTGGGCTGAATAAAATTTAAGGTCATTAGGGGCATGAATTATAAACAAAAAAGTATATTAAAAAAAGCTTTTACTTATGGGCTTCACTATATTGATAATGCTAAGAAAATTTAAACAAACTGGATATAACTGGAAATGTTATAAGCCCCTTTTTTCACACGAAATCATGATAAAATCATTTACATTTTGTAACATCTTTGGTCAATATATATATATATATATATATATATATATATATTATATAT
>CAIGQV010000919.1:1344966-1369746 GCA_903798115.1 Danio jaintianensis
TATTATTATTTTTTTTTTTAATTTTATTATTATTATTATTATTATTTTTTTCACAATTAATGTTGAAGTTAAGACATGTCAAGCATGGTTTTACCAATACTTGAAATTGGTCCTCTGCATTTAACCCATCCAAGTGCACATTTTGTGTGAGGAGTGAGCATACACACACACACACCTACAACCTCTCGATTACAAGTCCACAACTACCCCCAATGTTGTTGATTAGTTTAACTTGTATAGATTATTCTTCTTCTCAAAAATATATTAAACAAGGTAACAGATTGTCACACATTGTTATAAAATTCAGACCAGAGTCGGACCAAACATTGTTCAGAAGATCAATGTAATTTAAGTAAAAAGTGGATTAGAGAAGGGAAAATATATAAGTATGAGCAGCAAATTATATGATGCTTTTCTAAAATGATCTCAAATGCATAAAAACTGAAGCACGCAGAAGAAAACAAAGAACTTTAGTCATCTCCAGACAGATAAAATATTATCTAAAATTACCGGTAAGTACAGTTACTGTCAGAAGAGGTTTAATGGAAATGATGGTATACTTGGAATGGAAACACATTGACTGGCCAAAAGAGTAATGTGGACTGATTAGAGTATATTGTTCATTTCAGATCTAGCGGTCATCAACACCATATCAGACAACTCACACCAAATTTTGTCAAACTAAAGTGCAGTTTCAAAACAAATCCCAGATCAAATAAAAAAAATGAATAAAATGAGTCTTAAATTAATCTTGTGGTTTTCTTATTTCATTATTCTTGTGAAAAGAAACATCAGCATATCCACGTTTTCTGGCAACGTCACCGCTGTTGAAATGTCCCCCTCCCCTCTTTAATCAGATAAAAAGAAGAGCATTTTTCATTTATAGTTTTATAAGTCATATACAAAGTTGTGAAATCCTCATTAAAAGTGAGTAAGCGAGAGAAAGCATGCACAAAAAACAGAAGCAATTTGCTGAAGGTTTAAATTCCTTTCCATCATTGTCAGCTTTGGAGCTTTTTAGTACTTGTCAGGGCTGCACAATATATAGTTTCAGCATCATTATCGCAATGTGATCGTCGCAAGACATGGGATTATAATTTATCATTCGCATGGGACGCTCTACGGAAATTGTACTGTTTGTAACTTTAATTCATTCATTCATTCATTTTCTTTTCAGCTTAGTCCCTTTATTAATCAGGGGTCACCACAGCGGAATGAACCGCCAACTTATCCAGCATATGTTTTACGCAGCGGATGCCCTTTCAGCTGCAACCCATCACTGGGCACACCCATACACTCTCATTCACACATATACACTACGGACAATTTAGCTTACCCAATTCACCTATACAGCATGTCTTTGGACTTGTGGGGGAAACCGGAGCACCTGGAGGAAACCCACACGAACACGGGGAGAACATGCAAACTCCACACAGAAATGCCAACTGACCCAGCTGAGACTCGAACCAGTGACCTTCTTGCTGTGAGGCGATCGTGCTACCCAATTATAACTTCTTTCCAAATGGAAATATTCAAGTCTTCTGGTAAAATTGTATTCCTGTTGCAATATATAATCGCAGAATAACAAAATATCGCAATGTTACATCTTTCTAATATCGTGCAGTTTTATTTAATAAAACGACTGAACTGGTAAAACCTGGTGGAGATGATGCACTGAAGTGGAGATCCCAGAGAGCATGGATCTATATACAAGTGAGTGTGTGAGTATATATAATATAATATAATATAATATATATATATATATATATGGAATATAACAAATAAATATACATTGTGTCATTTATCACCACTAGAAAAAAATATAAACACACAACCGAACCTGAATCTTGTCACACCAGCCAGCAAAGTATCTGAATGTCTGGATGGACATGCCAATGTGTGTTTTGAGGGCAAGAGTATAGACTGCTCCTGAGTCTATGCTCTCAATAGTAGCCAACTCTTCCTGATGCTGCTCCATCAGATCTGCCAGTCTGAGAAACACACACGCACACACACATGATTATTTTAATTACATGACACAGTTCAGACCAATCTTTTGAAAGAACTTTTATATTACTGCATCTTAGAAATAATCATAGTCTGTCACATATATATAGTTTAAGGTCACATCTATAGCTTATATCAGTGAGAATAGCAAACCAAAGTAAACTGTGACATATCATGCCCAAAATCTATTCATACGGTGGACTGTAAACCAACAGAAGCTGAAGAAGCTGCTTCACTGAGTCTGGGATAATACACTGCAAAAATACTTTTCTTACTTAATTTTTCTGTCTTGTTTCGAAGTCCAAATATCAAAATAACCTTAAATCAAGATGCATTTTCTAGACAGGCAAAAATATTGTCTTGTTTTAAGAAAAAAATATGTTAAAATGAAACGAGTTTTATCTTAAAACAAGTAAAATAATCTTATGTCAAAAAGAACAACAGGGTTATTTTACTTACCCCATTGGCAGATTATTTTGCTTGTTTTAAGATAAAACTAAAGTTAAATTTGACTTAAAACAAGACAATATTTTTTCGCTCGTCTAAAAAATGCTTCTTGATTTAAGATTTTTTTTTAGATATTTGAACTAGAAACAGGACAAAAACAATCCAATTAAAAAAATCTTTTTTTTTGCGGTGTACTGAAGTTCAAATTTTACTGTCATTGAGGCTATAGGAGGACCAACAAAGCACCGATAGTTATGTATATATTGTCTGGATAATTTCTGGGTGATTGTAGTCCATTACACACCATACTTTTCTATCAAAGTTACCTAACATCATAAAGATTCATTTGTTCTGACACAGATTTTCTAAACTATAGTGAATAATGTGACAAGTGTCTGAATATTTTTTGCTTTGACTGTACATCAAGTGCAACAGAACTTAAAAAAAAAAAAATAATTGATGTGCTCATTTTGAATGTTTTCTGTCAAAGTAATAAAAACAGTATTTGGAATTATCCAGCATTCATTTTTTTTTTTTTCGTATAGTGATGCAGTTCCTAGAGAAACGGTATATCGAATGAGAAAACAGTGGGCGTGGCTTGTTATTTTAACTGCGAGCTGATAGGATGTAGTAAAGTAGGCATGTCATTTGGAAAGATCGGGAAAAGGGTTTTGGCAGAGTTATTACAATGTTGTCATAGCGCTGTCAAAACTGATGGTTGGAGGGGTGTGGTTAAGTATGTTAGCCACTCCCAATACCTCATTCAGACATAATCTGAGAATTTAACTGGAAGTGCATTTTCAGATTTCAATTTTAGATTACAAGGGCAAGCTATTTCTTTTCTTTTAATGACATGCACAGATGAATTGTTCACCACAAAACTAGCAATGTGAGCTAACAAAATCAATACTGTTAGCTTTGATTTCATGTGTAATTTAAATGCTAGATACAATTAATAATATACTTGTAGAGGAGTTTGCCTCGGTCTCTGGGGTTCATCTTCCCCCACTCCCCTTCCTCAAAAGCTTCTTTAGCTGCAGCGACTGCCTTTTCCACATCAGAGATCTGAGCTAAGGACACGTCACAGATTGCCTACACACAAGCAGAAGCTGATATTGAGCATATAAAAATTGAGAAAAAAAATTGATTGGAAAAAGAGAAGTGTGCCCAGTATGTACCTGTCCATCGTTAGGGTTAATGCTCTTATAGGTCTTTCCCCCTTCGGCATCTACAAACTCCCCATTTATGAAAAGCTGGTGGGGGATTCGGATCGTCATATTGTTCAGTTTCTTTTCTACCTATAAAAGACATGCAAACACATAATTTAAAAACAAAATACAAAATTAGAAACACATAGATAAAAAAAATGCATTAAAGTGAACCAATTGAAATCAGTGACATTTTTTTCATATGCCTTCAGGCGTTTTAATTTCAGCAATACATTTAAAGATTGAGGAAATAATATTCTACTGTCATTTTTTTGTAATGTAAACAATATATTTATTCTGAGCTAATAAAAAATAAAGTGAACCTGTAAAACTTCATTGTGACTAAAATTATGTTGTTGACAAATGGGTGCAACATATTTTTATAGAATAGTGGCATTGCATAACGATTTAAAAGTATATTGAATTAATATTTTGACATCTCTATTTATCATTATTTTATTCTTCTCTAAATTATGTATAGATGTTTGATAGTCATTATTATTTCCTCTGACACTACACAGATATTCTTCACATACTGTCTTTTATACTGTATATTTATCCTTCATTCATTAATTTTCTTTTCGGCTTAGTCCCTTTATTAATCTGGGGTCGCCACAGCGGAATGAACCACCAATTTATCCGGCATATGTTTTACGCAGCGGATGCCCTTCCAGCTGCAACCCATCACTGGCAAACATCCATACACATTCATTCACACACATACACTACGGACAATTTAGCCTACCCAATTCACCTGTACCGCATGTCTTTGGACTTGTGGGGGAAACCGGAGCACCTGGAGGAAACCCACGCCAACACAGGGAGAACATGCAAACTCCACACAGAAATGCCAACTGACCCAGCTGAGGCTCAAACCAGCGACCTTCTTGCTGTGAGGCGATCGTGCTACCCACTGCGCCACCGTGCAGCCCATATTTATCCTTTAAATATAAATTATTTTCCCAATAAAAGTGCATTTAACAAGAACAATACTAACGTGGTCTACGATGAACTCTTCTTCCTCATCCTCTCCTCTTAGCTTCCTTACACACATTTGAATGAACTCTTGAAAGCTTGTCGCCATGTAAACGTCCTCATTCTGCAACTGCAAGTGTGCTGCCCTCAACTTTACCTCTTCCACCAGCCTGCAATATGAAATTAATAAGAAAAACAATCTTTGAATTATATAAAAGAAACAATTATATGCATATATGATGAGAGATGATTTATGTATGTATTACCTGACTACGTCCATTGATGCAGCGCCAGACTTAAAAAAGTCAGTAGTGTCTTCAATCTTCTCTACGTTAGTCAAAATACTCTTCCACACCACCTGGACAAAGAGGACAGAAATACTTTAATTGGCATTTAAGTCCTACCATGTACATCTTCAATACAGATGATCTTTAATGAGTCATTACTAATGGTCACTAGAGTTGTAACAAGCAGACACAAAAACAAAAGAATATTACGGCATTTTTTTCTCAGTTTTTCTCCATTGGTTTGGCTCATTTCTTGAAACAGGAATTACATTCTCAAAACAACATGGATAAACCTCCAAACCACCTGGCAGTTGTTCACAACAGAATTGATTTTCTCATTCATTTCATCAATGTACAAATGTCCAAATACATCTTTGCAAATGATTAAGTACAGGTAGCCAACATTTAGCACAATTTCCAAGTGAATAGATGTAGTTGATCTAAACTGAATTTCCAGCGTGGCCCTCTCATCAGTTCAATGCTCATCAAAGGATGGTCAAGGTGTTCCTACCACCTTACTCTACCATTCCTAAATCCGATTGAGGAGTTTTTCCTCCGCTTGGAGGTGGAGAGTGTATGAGCGTCGGGCTCAAGATCAGAGGTTCCTGCTCCGCTGCGTGTGAGGATATTACAGGAGATCATTGTAGGGGATGGTTGTGACATGCACGCAGTTACTTCCCTCGTTGCATCGCAAGGGACAGTATACGCTGTGATGTGGACCAGAATCTGTGGCCAGACTGACAGCAGCGTGTGGATGGCCAGGAGGGTGAGGACGGTGGCCAGTAAAGGACTGGGTGTTGTAAAACTCCAGCTTTATTTACAGCACTGTAGGCTGCATATCATTTTCATTGTTTTTCGTTTGTGTGTTTGTTACAGTATAATATGCTGTATACATTTTCTTTTTAATCTGATGTATGGAAGCTACATTATGTGTGTGATTGACAATGGTTACAATTTCTTTGGCAGTATGAGTGCAGTGTGTGATGTCAAGCCTTGGAGGCTACTCTTAACCTAAAATCCTATTTCTTTTTTTCAATTTTATACACAATTGCATTCTGTTAGCTAGATAAAAACAGGACAGTAGCCATTGTCAATAAAGGACTGGGCTAAGACCGAAAGGTGGACATGAGGGATATTCCTCTGCCATAGTGACAAAGCATCTAAACATTTTGACTTGCAGTGCTTACACAATGCCAAAGGGACGAAGCATTTTGGGGGCACTGACTGTTTAACTAAGAAGGTAATTTAGTTGACACATGAGTGAACAGTTTTGGCAAAGATATGAGCTTTTGCAAGTGAGCTATAGTGTTGTGCTGAACTGTAAGACTGTTTTGCCAAACGATCTTAAAGGTTTGAGAATGTAAATCCTGAGCCAAACCAATGGAGGAAAAACTGTGATGAAATAAGGAAGATATTTTCACCCTCATCTGCTCAGCAAATCGATTTTCATCCTCAGAGAGCTCCACAGTGGAGGTGACACCAGCTTTAAAATATTGGGAGCCAGGAATCATCTTCCCATCCTGAAACTGCAGGTTCTTCACAAGCAACTACATACAAGAACAAATATATAAATATACACATAAGTACACGTAGAGAGGACAGGTATCAAATCGCCCTTGGTGCGAATGCATGTAACTGTACGGTAAAATTGCACACAGCCACAGACAAAAGCTATATTTATACAACATGAAAATGTGGTCAAATAACACATCCAGTCATTCACATATGTAAGCAAAAAGTATTTACTAAAGTAACTGATATTTTGGCAGCAATTTGTAACTTTCAAATTGTCAGACAGCAATCAGACAAGTTGTCCAAATCTATGGACATAAAAAAAATGATTCATTGATTAGACATTAAGATCAGTTGAATTTAATGCCAGATTTATGCAAGGCAGTTACTGTGAATGAAACATTTATATAGATGAAACTTATTTTGTGTAGTGAAAAGGATCATCTGTGATTATGTGTATTATACTAACACAATTGAAAATGGAAAAAATTTATACCACAACAGGTCATCAAAAGTGCTAAGAAAACGTATCAATTGCTTGTGCAAATTATAGAACTGAACCACTTTTAAGTTTTGCCCATTACCATATGGGCTAGAATAACTATTTTAATGTAAAAAAAAAGTTACTTCAAAGTATTCAGTTCATTTCACACAAAATCTTTTTTAGACCCTCATTACATTTACTGAATCAAAGGCAATATTATTCAGTAAATTGGTTCCAAGAGCAGATTTCTTCTGCTCTAGCTCATGACTCCAAGCTGGAACAGTAAAGATGTTTGTCTAGCATGTTTACACTGAATATGCTTCAAATGCTATGGGCTCAACCATGAAAAAAAGCTAACTGTGGAACTGTAACTGACATCTGACCAAAGTGATTGTATCCTTAGCCTCAACAAGATCTATTCTTTTAAATGTGTCTGTATTGGTCACGGTCTCATCACATGTGCTTTGATCTGTAGCTTGCACTCAAAGCAAAAGTTCACCCAAAAATGAAAACAGTGCCATCATATACTCAGTCGCCCTCTTATTATTTCAAAGGCCTGTGACTTTCTTACTTATGTAGAACATATATTTGCAATAGAAATGTTACTATCCCTGCATTGGGGAGTTAATCAAAACATCAAATCAGGGTTCATCAAAACATTGTGGTTGAGCACATTCTTTGAAATATCTTGCTAACCATATATGTAAGTATGAACAAATCTTGCTGACACTTGATGGCACTACAATAAAAATGTTCAGGTTTTTGCCATTTGCAAAGGCATTTTTTCCAAAAATAGTAAATAAAACAAACAACCCACATCTAACTATATCAGGTATAGCAAATTGAATAGCATAAGTTAATGTTTCTACAAGTTCTTACCATCTTTCCGTCATTCCCAAAGAGAATAAGCCCACCTTTGGTAACCAGGGCAGGTCGACTTGCTCCAGGGATTTCCAAAGGTTGACCATTACTTGAAAAATGATCATTTTCCAACAGAGTTGATCCATAAAATGACACACTCTACAAGAAAAGAAATGTAAAAATACCATTATTGCATAATTAAATGCATTTGGCTTAAGCCTGATTCATACTCGCCAGTTCAAATCTAAAACAAAACGTCAAGGTAAAAGTCAATTAAAGCAGTTTTGAGCCTCTTTGGGATGGCACCAAAATACAGCATTCACTTGCAGAACACAAGCTTCTGGTGGGCACACAAGTGACAACTGCCAACCAATGCACACTAAAAGGGCTAGGGTTAGAGGGGGGTTGTTAAGCAGTAGTGTTTTGAGGCTGCTTACATGCTGTAACTAATGTGAAGGAATGTATTAATGACATGAGAGATAGCAAGTAAAAATGAAGGAAAAATAGCTAGAAGGAGATGAGTGGGGAAAGGATTAAATTGACAGGTAAAAGGGTGATTAAAAAGAAGGAGTTTGGAGAGCTCTGCAAGAGAGAAGGATGGAAGAGTGGGCATCATGAGCAAAATACTTAAATTTCTATAAGAGTACATATTTGTACATTCTTAAAAGTGTATATATGGTGTATGTACGCATTTAAAAATCTTTCCCTTCACTACGTCAAATTTAAAAACGTACGTTTTATAAATTCTTATAAACATTTACGTGAGTACATACACATTAAACATACATAACGTTATGTATCCAGACCGTGTGGTTCCTCCTGGAAACCATTTCCCAACATTCTCAGCTTAGTAGCTAATCAAACACAAACACGCCTGTTTCCAATCAATTAAACTATTTATTAATCCTTGCCCTGGCTATAGTTGTTTGCTGAGGGTTATTGCACAAAAGTAGAACTAAGACAGTGGTGTGAAACCGTGTTTGCCCCTTACTGATTTCTTTTCATTTTTTTACATGTGTATCGCACTTTCATCTTTCAGATCATTAAACATATTTTCAATATTAGGTCAAAAAAAAACAAAAAAACACATGCCATGCAGTCTTGAAATGAAGAATTTTTCTCAATAACAAAAAAAAAATACATAGCCCTGTGTGAAAAAGTGTTTGTGCCCTAAACCTAATAACTGGTTTGGCCACTCTTAGCAGCAACAACTGCAGTCAAGGGTTTTCGATAACTTGCATTGAGTCTGTTACAGCACTGTGGAGGAATTTTGGCCCACTCATCTTTGCAGAATTGTTGTAATTCAGCCATATTGAACGGTTTTTGAGCATGAACAGCCTTTTTAAGGTCATGCCACAGTATCTCAATTGGAGTGGCCTAGTTAAAGTCCTGATCTAAATCCAAAGTCTTCTGGTTGTCCAACATGGTTGAAAAAAACAAAATGAAGTGGACTTTCTGGTGTGCTTTGGATCATTTTCTGCTACAGAAGCCAAAAGGGGGGGTGGGTAGTTGGGGTAAACACTTTTTCACACAGGGCTTTGTAGTTATGGAGTTTTTTTTTTTATTAATAAAAACCTTAAATTGAAAACTGCATGATGTGTTTTCTTGTGTCATCTTTGACTATTATTTAAAATAGTTTGATGATCTAAAAAAAAAAAAAAACAACAACATTAAAATGTGACAAACATGCAAAAACTAATTTCCTCACATTGTTCATTTATTTTATCTCTGCCATCTATCTCTCTGCTATATGGAAATCTAAAATTGTAATATATGAACATATATAAAATTATTGCTAATAAATTTGAACATACATATTTATAATTCTAATGTTTGGAAAATATGTAAACCGCCAAGAACATGGAGTTACTGTAAACTATTCATTTCTAGTAGCACTGACCCTGAAACTAACAGATACACTAGATCACAAGAATAAATCTTAGCCTGGTTGTTAGCCTGGGTAGCTGCAAGGAATAAATCTACACAGTAACTTAATTTAGCCTTCTTTTATGCATCTGAGTCAGGGCTAAATACAACCAGGATAGCTTTAATATCTTTGTTTAGTCCCTTATCTTGCTATTGTGCAATGGCTCTCTGTAATTCTTGCTTGTTTTGACCATGCTCTTGTTCAGTGAAGTTGCACTTGAATCTACAACTCCACTGGCATGCATGTATGTACAGTCGTGGCCAAAAGTTTTGAGAATGACACAAATATTAGTTTTCACAAAGTGTGCTTTAAACTGCTTTTAGATCTTTGTTTCAGTGATGTACTG
The DNA here is from genome assembly GCA_903798115.1 of Danio jaintianensis. Classification (NCBI taxonomy): domain Eukaryota; kingdom Metazoa; phylum Chordata; class Actinopteri; order Cypriniformes; family Danionidae; genus Danio; species Danio jaintianensis. The sequence continues at coordinate 1,355,021 of CAIGQV010000919.1, forward strand.
AAATATAATTACAAGCACTTTATACGTTTCAAGGGCTTTTATCGATAATTACATGACATTTATGCAAAGAGTCAGTATTTGCAGTGTTGGCCCTTCTTTTTCAGGACCTCTGCAATGCGTCTGGGCATGCTCTCAATCAACTTCTGGGCCAAATCCTGACTGATAGCAACCCATTCTTTCATAATCACTTCTTGGAGTTTGTCAGAATTAGTGGGTTTTTGTTTGTCCACCTGCCTCTTGAGGATTGACCACAAGTTCTCAATGGGATAAAGATCTGGGGAGTTTCCAGGCCATAGACCCAAAATTTCAACGCTTTGGTCCCCGAGCCACTTAGATATCACTTTTGCCTTATGGCACGGTGCTTCGTTGTGCTGGAAAATGCATTGTACTTCACTAAACTGTTGTTGGATTGTTGGAAGAAGTTGCTGTTGGAGGGTGTTTTGGTACCATTCTTTATTCATGGCTGTGTTTTTGGGCAAAATTGTGAGTCATACTTTTCATCCAAGGGAGTGGGCTCAATGGTCTCAGGATGCTTTACTGTTGGCATGACACAGGACTGATGGTAGCGCTCACCTTTTCTTCTCCAGACAAGCCTTTTTCCAGATGCCCCAATCAATCGGAAAGGGGCTTCATCGGAGAATATGACTTTGCCCCAGTCCTCAGCAGTCCATTCGCCATACTTTTTGGAGAAGATCAATCTGTCCCTGATGTTTTTTGTGGAGAGAAGTGGCTTCTTTGCTGCCCTTCTTGACACCAGGCCATCTTCCAAAAGTCTTCGCCTCACTGTGCATGCAGATCCGCTCACACCTGCCTGCTGCTATTCCAGAGCAAGCTCTGCACTGGGGGCACTCCGATCCCACAGCTGAATCCTCTTTAGGAGACAATCCTGGACTTTGCTGGACTTTCTTGGACACCCTGAAGCCTTCTTAACAAGAATTGAACCTCTTTCCTTGAAGCTCTTGATCTTATAAATTGTTGATTTAGGTGCAATCTTAGCAGCCACAATATCCTTGCCTGTGAAGCCATTTTTATGCAATGCAATGATGGCTGCACGTGTTTCTTTGCAGGTCACCATGGTTAACAATGAAAGAACAATGATTTCAAGCATCACCCTCCTTTTAACATGTCAAGTCTGCCATTCTAACCCAATCAGCCTGTCATAATTATCTCCAGCCTTGTGCTCGTCAACATTCTCACCTGAGTTAACAAGAGGATTACTGAAATGATCTCAGCAGGTCCTTTAATGACAGCAATGAAATGCAGTGGAAAGTTTTTTTTCAGGATTAAGTTAATTTTCATGGCAAAGAAGGACTATGCAAATTGCTATTATAAAAACTTAAGCAGCTACTTTTCCAATTTCCAATATTTATGTAATTCTCAAAACTTTTGGCCACGACTGTACATAAAAGCAAGTATATTATATACACACACACACACACACGAGTACATGTCCAGGTACTGTATACAAGTAAAACAAAAATAAAATGCTTTGTTGTACAAATGGAAAAATGACTGGTTCCTTTTTATGCTGAGCAAAGAAAAACCTTTTAAATGTTTTTTTTTAGCAAAAAACCTACATCCGACTTAACAGAGCATGTTTGGTGTATTGTTGTTGTTGTTAAGAGGTAAAACACTCACTTTGCCATCTATCTCTGCCCAGGCTCCAGGTACTCTGTCATTCCCTCTAATCCAATTATGAATGGCTTCTGCTGGTTGATTCCAGTCAATCTATGCAAACAACCACAGATATTTATTGTGAAACAACAATTAGAATCAAACAAGCTATATATCTACAGTTTATATAACCTTTGAATTTTCCTTCTTCTGAATACACTCATATGTGGCTCCTTCTTCTGGTTGCTTGATTCTTGGAGCTTTCCCTGCTGCAATTAACCTGACTGCCTCCACCTACATGCACACAAAATATAATCCATGGGTGAACTCATATTTAACAACTAAATCAGACTACTTCCTGGACTTTGAATATTAATGATGATATAAGTGCTATTTAGTTCTGATGAAGCGAGCAATAATCCACACCATGCCCTTGACTCCCTCTGGAAACAGGAAGCGTTTGTAGATGCTGTTTACGTTGTCATTTGGCTCAACATCACATTCTCTTTGCAAAAGAATTGGCCCTGTGTCCAGTCCATCATCTGCCCAGAAAACAGTAAACCCACCCTTCTTATCACCATGAATAAGGGTCCTGTAGTGAGATAACAGAACAAAACCAAAATGATGTCAGTGGAACTATTTTACATAATTGTAGGACAACTCTGAACAATTTACATAATAACAAAAAACAAAAACGTCCGATGTTGCTTATTTGGAGGACTTTAAACATACAATTACTTTCCTTAAAATTATCCTTAAAGTTTTCTTTGTTTAAGGTGCCATAGAGTGCATTGATTCAATATGATAAAATGTTCTCTGATATCTTAGGCCTTAAGTAAAATAATTCTCCTTCTTACATATTCTTCAAATATTCTCATTTATCACCACATAAATTAGCCCTAGAATGAAAAGATCCGGTTTGACCATATTTGGAACGGTCATGAATATTAATGAGTTCTCTTGCTCTCTCACAAACAAACACACAGCTAAATGCACTGTGAAATACAACCGTGCAAAACATTCATAATTCAGTTGTCCAAAAAATTGGAGTAGATGACAGTTTATTAAACTCAAATGGAGAAAAGGTTCACTTTAAAAGCAAATGAGCTGTCTTCATAACTGCTCCTAAGCTGTGTGCTGTGGATTGCATATAGGCTAAATTATAACACCACCTGACACCAAAATATATTTTGAGTTGTATTTTGTGCTGAGTGACGTGACATGATGCATAAACTTGCATTAAACCCTATTTCAGCAGTGTATCAGTTGCCTCACAAGAACAGTACATGGCTAATTTCACAATATACATATTAAACTACCAAAAGGTATAGTTAAACAGCCCTCATGCCTTTTCTGGAGGGTTCAAAATAAGAGTCCTGCATACATTGTAAGTAAAAAAAATTACCGCAACAGGCAAAACAAAGATTTTAAGCAAAATGGTTAGTACCCCCATATGTTCAATTACTTACAATATGTCAACTGCTTATGACCAATAGGTGGCACAAATCTACAAAATCTATGCAGTGTGGTCAGTGTGAGGTGATGATGGCACACCTCAAGTTTGGTGTCAATATGTTGCATTGTTACAGCCTCAGATGCAGTTTGACATCATACCAGCACATTTGTCGGTGCAGTGAGTCAAAACCTTTGCACCTATTGAAATTAATTATGTAACTTTTGGCAGCATGCTCTGCAGATCTACGTAGAATTTGGTAGATAACAGACAAACCTAAATTTGAAACAGTGTACAGGAAGTTTAATCAATTAAAGTTTAGTAAGTTTAGTATCAATGTACTCAGGATGATCCAAGGAATCTATCAAGACTTGTTTTATTAAAAACCACAAGGTGGTGCTGCCACAAAACCTACTGCTAATTGGAGTTTCCAAATATGCACACATACTCACAAATGACAGCGTAAAGAGACAAAACATACTGACCAGTTAATAGCAGAGGCACCTCTGTGTCTGGGCAGTAAGGAAGGATGGTAAATGATGGAACCATGTTTTGGGTGATCTATCACTTCCATTGGGATGAACTGAGAGCAGAAAGGTAGAACATTGAGTTCAGCACCAACTGCTTTATACTGGTCCACCACTTCTGTAATGGCCTTTCCCTTCAGCCTCCAGCGGGGAAACTTGAACACTGGCACACAATCCTTCTCTGCCTCAATCGCTTAAGAAAGTTGAAAGATTTCAAAGATCATTAGAATCATGTCAAAAATAATAGTACTAAAGTACTTATATGTCTGCAATAATGTACATTTAAATATTTCAACTAGAGGCCAAAGTTTCAAAGTGCAACTTTACTTTATAAATACAATTAAAGCAACCAGGACCTCCCCCCATCACCCACTCCACTTCCTTTAACACACCTGCCAGGAAGTTTCTAGTATATGTAGTAAAAGCTCGATTAGCTAGTTCAGGTGTGTTTGATTAGGGTTGGAGCTAAACTCTCCAGGACACCGGGCCTCTAGGACCATGTTTGGACACCCCTGCCTTAAACCCTTTAGTTAACCCCAAAATGAGCAATCTTGTTCTAATGTACTGCAAACTATATGACACGTCATTCCAAACCCAAAGGACTTTTCAAATTTGAGATATTTGTTGACTATTTATAGGCCTGACTGTATAATAAGTCACCGATAGATAGCACAAGTTAATTTAACTAAACTAAATTTTTATTAATCTTATGTGGTGCTAATTTCTTAGTTAATGCCTAATAATGCATTAAAATCGTAGTCGAACTCTGATTACAAATCCTTTTATTAAATGGAGTCAATAATAAAGAAAATTCAGTTTTCTGAATTAATATAAAACATAGCAACTGTAATAATCTGTCCTATTCTACTTATATAATACACTACTTGTTTTTTTCTTTCTTATTATACCTGTTAAAGTAACCAGCCTAGATCAATATCGTGACAATACAGTGTACCATGATAAAAGCTTCAGCAATAAATCGCAACAAGAAAAAGTGATACTGTCATAAGCCTACAGTATCACCACAAGTCCACTAATCCACCTGTGCAAGTCTCTGTCCAAAAAGCATGTTTGAGGTTCCAAGACCAAATTCTACATGAGCTCTTCTCATGTTTAATTCAAAATATATTTTTAATGAACAATGAATTAACTCATTTCTTATGGATCATGGGTTTGGATCAACATGAGGATGAATAAATGACGGAATGATGGAATTTGACCTTTTGGAGTAAATGAACCCTTTAGGAAACATTTCTTAGACACTAGATCAGGGGTGTTCAACCCTGTTCCTGGACATCTACCTACAGAGTTCAGCTCCAACCCTGATCAAACACACATGAACCAATTAATTAGGACCTGAACAGCACTTGATAATTACAGGCAGGTGTGTTTGATATGGGTTGCAACTGAAATCTGCAGGAAGGCAGATCTCCAGGAACAGGGTTCAGCACCCCTGCACTAGATCAATGTCAAATCTGATGGTAACAAATCAATTACACCTTACAAACAGAGTGAAGTTTAGACAATGAGAGACTTACCAAGTGGGTCTACTTTTCCATCTTTGTCAGGGATTGTGAATACACCAACAATCATGTGGCCTTCATTCTTCAACTCTTTGTATACCTCCTGTCCAAAGAGACTCTGGCCAATCACTGCAATTTTCATCTGAAATTGAAAGAAAATAGTATTGACAACAAGTGCCACAATTATTAATTACTTGCAATACTACACACTGTAGCATATGAAATTTCAAATCTGTTTAACAAGCAGATAATTCAACCATAAACAATTGCATGTCCTATTGACCTTATTCTGCAATGTGGAAATGCGCTTGTTTTTGCGAATGTTTTAGAACTTCCGATTCAGTTGCCTATGGGAGAAATGACTAGGAATAATAAATGGCAGAAGACGGTCAAACTACGTGCTCTACTAACAACTATGTTCATGACTCATTACGCAAGGCCCTGTTCAAGAGAATACCAGGTATATGGACAACCACTGACTTTGCTCAAAGCAGAACCTTTCAAAACAGTTGCATAGTCATTATGCTTTATTAATCGGCATTTGTGTTTGTAAGCGTCAGCACAGTCTGAGTTCTGTTTGCTAGGACCATACCTGCAAGTTGGACACTTAACATACTGTACAGTCGTGGCCAAAAGTTTTGAGAATTACATAAATATTGGAAATTGGAAAAGTTGCTGCTTAAGTTTTTATAATAGCAATTTGCATAGTCCTTCTTTGCCATGAAAATTAACTTAATCCTGAAAAAAAAACTTTCCACTGCATTTCATTGCTGTCATTAAACGACCTGCTGAGATCATTTCAGTAATCATCTTGTTAACTCAGGTGAGAATGTTGACGAGCACAAGGCTGGAGATCATTATGTCAGGCTGATTGGGTTAGAATGGCAGACTTGACATGTTAAAAGGAGGGTGATGCTTGAAGTCATTGTTCTTCCATTGTTAACCATGGTGACCTGCAAAGAAACACGTGCAGCCATCATTGCGTTGCATAAAAATGGCTTCACAGGCAAAGATATTGTGGCTACTAAGATTGCACCTAAATCAACAATTTATAGGATCATCAAGAACTTCAAGGAAAGAGGTTCAATTCTTGTTAAGAAGGCTTCAGGGCGTCCAAGAAAGTCCAGCAAGCACCAGGATTGTCTCCTAAAGAGGATTCAGCTGCGGGATGGGAGTGCCACCAGTGCAGAGCTTGCTCAGGAATTGCAGCAAGCAGGTGTGAGCGCATCTGCACGCACAGTGAGGCAAAGACTTTTGGAAGATGGCCTGGTGTCAAGAAGGGCAGCAAAGAAGCCACTTCTCTCCAAAAAAAAACATCAGGGACAGATTGATCTTCTGCAAAATGTATGGCGAATGGACTGCTGAGGACTGGGGCAAAGTCATATTCTCAGATGAAGCCCCTTTCCAATTGTTTGGGGCATCTGAAAAAAGGCTTGTCTGGAGAAGAAAAGGTGAGCGTTACAATCAGTCCTGTGTCATGCCAACAGTAAAGCATCCTGAGACCATTCATTGCTTCTCATCCAAGGGAGTGGGCTCACTCACAGTTTGCCCAAAAACACAGCCATGAATAAAGAATGGTACCAAAACACCCTCCAACAGCAACTTCTTCCAACAACCCAACAACAATTTGGTGAAGAACAAGGCATTTTCCAGCACGATGGAGCACTGTGACATAAGGCAAAAGTGATATCTAAGTGGCTCGGGGACCAAAACGTAGAAATTTTAGGTCCATGGCCTGGAAACTCCCCAGATCTTAATCCCATTGAGAACTTGTGGTCAATCCTCAAGAGCCGGGTGGACAAACAAAAACCCACTAATTCTGACAAACTCCAAGAAGTGATTATGAAAGAATGGATTGCTATCAGTCAGGATTTGGCCCAGAAGTTAATTGAGAGCATGCCCAGTCGAATTGCAGAGGTTCTGAAAAGGGCAAACACTGCAAATACTGACTCTTTGCATCAATGTCATGTAATTGTCGATAAAAGCCTTTGAAACGTATGAAGTGCTTGTAATTATATTGCAGTACATCACAGAAACAACTGAAACAAAGATCTAAAAGCAGTTTAGCAGCAAACTTTGTGAAAAATAATATGTGTCACTCTCAAAACTTTTGGCCACGACTGTACGTTTAGTTAAATGGGCGGCACGTTGGCTCAGTGGTTAAGTACTGTCGCCTCACAGCAAGAAGGTCACTGGTTCGAGTTTCGGTTGGGCCAGTTGGCATTTCTGTGTGGAGTTTGCATGTTCTCTCCGTGTTCACGTGGGTTTCCCCCACAGTCCAAAGACATGCGCTATAAGATAAGTGGATTAACTAAATTGACCGTATTGTATGAGTGCGTGTGTCAATGAGAGTGTATGGGTGATTCCCAGTACTGGGTTTTGGCTGGAAGGGCATCCGCTGCGTAAAACATGCTGGAATAGTTGGCGGTTCACTATGATAAATAAGGGACTAAGCCGAAGGAAAATGAATGAATGTTTAGTCAAATTGTACAAATTTACTAGTATTTTGTAATGTTGGTATAGTAAATATGAATGATATGTTATGACATACATTATTAACATGATATACAATTATTCATCATCATACTTAGTTGTGATGTAAGATTTTAGTTACATCATCTAGTTTTTCTGTAACTCCTTATACAATGTGCTAATTTCCTAAAAAAAAACAAAAGATAAGACAAAGATAAGAAGTGGTTCTGGGGAGACCAGAAATGATAAACACTTTTTTTTCCTTTACATCATCTTACTCTTCCTATTTGGGATGGCTAGTAGTTTGATCTCTGAAATAAATCGTATAATCAAATTTATGTCACACATTACTTGTCATTTATCACTTGCAGTAGAGCACTTTTGGGTTGGGAGTAATAGGACGCTACCACTGCTAGTTTCATTCAGACCTGTAGGGACTGTGAAAAATCATGAATTTGTTTCCAAAGTCCCACACATCAGAAACATGGAAAAAATCTTTTATTGATTTTTCCCCCTGTCTATACTGATAACAGGGCAAACAAACATAATGACAAACTGCTTACCAAAACATGACTGTATGAAGGGATCATAAAATCCTTTGTTATTAAAAGCAAGCACATCAATGAGTAACCGAGGCAAAAGAATGATTCTAATCTATTATTATCTAAACAAAAGAACTAATAGTCACACTCTTTCAATATCATGATGTTCTTGATTTTTTTATTAAGACTATTACTGATGCCTTTTTATTAACGTGATAAAGCTCAGTTGAAAAGCCCATCGTAAATTGAAAAATGCTCTTTTTTTGAGGAGCGACAGCCAGTGTAATCCTAATTTCTGGGATGCCCTACAATAATATCATAGCATTGCTCTATTCTCCTACAGGTACACTACCAGACAAAAGTTTGGAATCAGTAAGATGTTTTAATGTTTTGAAAGAAGCCAAATCTGTTCACCAGGCTGCATTTATTTGATTAAAAAAATACTGAAAACATTGTAAAATATTATCAAAATTTGAAAAACTTTGGCCGCATGGTGGCTCAGTGGATAGCACTGTCGCCTTTACAGCAAGAATGTCACTGGTTCGAGTCCCGGCTGGGCCAGTTGGCATTTCTGTGTGGAGTTTGCATGTTCTCCTCGTGTTCGCATGGGTTTCCTCCCGGTGCTCTGGTTTCCCCCACAGTCCAAAGACATGCACTGTAAGTGAATTTGGTAAACAAAATTGCCCGTAGTGTATAAGTGCATGTGTGAATGTGAGTGTGTATAGGTGTTTCCCAGTACTGAATTGCGGCTGGAAGGGCATCCGCTGTGTAAAAACATATGGTGGAATAGTTGGTGGTTCATTCTGCTGTGGCAACCCCTCTTGAATAAGGGACTAAGCCGAAGGAAAATGAATGAATGAAATAACTTTTTAAATATTGAATGTAGTTTTAAATGTAATTTATTCAAAGCTGAATTTTCATCATCATTACTCTGTTCTATTATGATCAGTTATTATTAGCGCAAAATAATAATTCTTACAATTATCAGTGCAGAAAAGCTTGCTTTACATTATCATGGAAACTCTGATACATTTACTTTTAGAATTCTTTGTTAAATATTATAATTAAAGCTTTTACTTGCATGTTTTTACATTATAAATTGATTCACTTTCACTCTTGAACAATTTATTGTGATGAATTATTGGTACTTTTGAAAGGTATGGTATCAAATAACCAAAATGGTGACAACAACAAAAATATTCAAACTACATTCAATAAAATAAGTAATTTAATACTGCCATAACATTTTTCAGTAATAACTGCAATAACAATTTCTGTTTCTACTGCATTTTGTATTAAATAAATGCAACCTTTGTGATTTTTATCAAATTAAAAAACGTCTTACTGATTCCAAACTTGACAACTAGTGTTGACAATAGTGCATATGAAATAGACTACTTCAAAATTATGCAAATATAACTTTTTTTAAATTAGTTTTTAGATTACTTTTTATTTCCTACATAAACATTGACTATCAAATTCAATATTTCATTTATAGAATTTGAATGTTTTCTTAACCTGAATATTCAGAATAGCTACCTATTAAAGCTTTAAAACGTTTGATGTATTGTCATGATTTGTGCAAACAATTAATTGTTAAACTTGAATTATGTTTTAATGCGTTTAATATATTGAAATGTATTGCTCATTTTTAAAATACACGTTGTACATTATTACACATTTCACAACACGTCACCGCCCCTGCCGCCAGCAGTCGTGCGACGTGACGTCAGTAATGATATGCATCCGCCCGCCCAACCTGAGAACACTTGAGGAAAAGTTCTGGCTTGCGAGAGATATCCACATTTCGAAGAATTATATCATTTACACAATGACTAATACGGCTTATTTGACAGTCGCATGTTTGCGAATCCGGTTTGCAGGAGCAGCAGACACAGCTATAGCGTAGTTTTTCGATTTAAAAGCCGCTCACGGGTCTCGATTGATTCTTAATGTCCGTCACCTCCGAGGGAAAATCGAGTTGTTTTGTTGACCAAAGAGCAGTTGGTTTACTGAAATGAACATTCCAAGCAGAACAGGACGTTTTTCCATCGGGGCAAAAATAAAATAACTTAATGTAGGCTAAATGTATTGATTGGGAACTACAAGTGCAGAAAGGGGTCAAACAAAGTTCGAGATAAGTTACGATCACGCTTTTTAAGTGACTTGTTAATGCGTTGAACTAGCAGCACAGGAATATACAGGAACACAGGAATATACGCAACACTTTGGTCGCCAGCATTAAATGTAAGCTACAAAGCTATAATGAAAATTAGCTAAAAATAATAGCCAACATATTTTAATGCGCTCATACAAACACACATTTACGTTGCAACTATGCACAAAGCATTTGTAGATTGAAATGTCCTTCAATGGAGCTTGTCTTTGCAAACACCAATGTGTGACTTCTACTTTAATGCTTGCATTTTAAAACACTCTACATGTACTGTGTAGATATTAAGCGTATCATACCTTTGCACGTCCCTATAAGAGCCGTTCCTCTGCACGAAAGAAGGATTCCCCAGACACTGTTGCTATTTATTTCATCAGAACTGTATTGCGGGCAAGCCATAGACTACCAATAGCGTTATGACAAACGCTAGGGGGTGGAACGGAAAAGTTCCGCTTCCAAAGTTTTAGACGCGTGATGAAATAGTGCAAAACATGCCAAGGACTGTTGGCTTTTGTGCGACGCTTTGCTGCTACTACCAAAACTTGTGAGAGTAAGCTTGGCGCTTATATCACAACAATATGAAACAGCTACCAAGAATTTAAGGGCCTAAACCTGACTCCTGTCTCGTATAAAGTTTATTGACCTGACTGAGTCTGTCTGGGAAGCGATTCAGCCCTGGCAATTCAACAATGCTTTGGATAAGGAAATGATTGATTTTGTACTGTTTTCGTCTAAATTGCATAATATGTGATCATGTGAAATTCACTGAAGTGCAAAATTCCTAGAAGGTTCGATATGAATCAATATTATCATTGCAATTTGGGGAAATAAACAGAGCTTGTCTTTGTTTTAGGCAATAATGAATGAGATATAATTTAAATGCACAATATTCCAGAAGTTTAATTTTCTCCAAACCATGTGTAGCTACCATAATTACCAGAGCCTCTAGACCAGGGGTGTCCAAACTTGGTCCTGGAGTGCCTGCATATTGTAGTTCCAACCCCAATTAAACACACCTGAACCAGCTAATCAAGCTCTTTCTAGGTATACTAGAAACTTCCAGGCAGGTGTGTTGAAGGAAGTTGGAGCTAAACTATGCAGGACACCGGCCCTCCAGGACCGAGTTTGGACACCCCTTGCTGTAGACCTTTTTAACAAGCACAGCTTGACTGTCATCAAACAACAAACTGAAGGTCTACAGAATTGCAATTGTTTCTGGGTCCTATGGTGAAATGAGACAAAAATATAGCTGTTTGAAAACACACAAAGGAATGTGGACAAAACTACAGAAGAGAGTGTGGTGTTATAGAGGTGTTTGTTTTCTTCCAAAGGCCCTGAACAACTTGTCAGAAAAAATGGCATCATCAATTCTATAATTAATGCTAAAGACTAGCAGAAATTAAATCAACACCTTCTTAAACAGGACCATGGCTGGATCTTTCAAAGGGACAGTGGTCCAAAGCACACATCAAAATCAACAAAAAAAATGGTTCACTGACCACACAATCAAGGTTATGCCATGGCCACTCCAGTCCTCTGGCCAGAAGAGCTAACTAATACTCTAACTTGTACCTCAGGACATGAAACTTCAGGAAAGTTGTTTAAATGGTCTCTGATCAATTAACAAATAATTTTGTCAAAGATAGACAAGTGCAAACTATTAAATAAAGGAGTCCCAATACATTTAAGAGAAAACAATTAATTTAATTTAAAAAGCTTGCTTCCTGATCCATGGCTAATAAAGCTGTAAATTGTGACCCATGCATTGCTGTATTCATCTTTTGTCATTTTTAGAGATATAAAGTGTATGCTAAATTAATAAATGTAAGTTATTTTACTGTAATAAATGCTTAGATTTTTGTGTTTCTACATGTTTTGAATGAAACACCCAAAGCATGAACTCTAAAAACATTTTCCATGTATTTACCTATGGTGCATTAGTGAAGGTCAGTACACATGCGGTCCTTTCTAAATTAGTGAAGAGATGATGCAGTGACACAATGCACAATTACAATTTAGATTACTTTAGTGTTGTATAATAAGTTATAAGTGATTATACCTTTATGATAAGTATGAGACCATTGCCTGGCAATAAATCGGTTTAATAGGTAACCATCCTAACACCTAACACCAGAAATCTCATTTAGAGATGTGTCTGCAAAAAACAAAGCCGTTTATTCTAGTATGATGTAATACTTGTTTAATTAAAGGGTTAAAAAAAGCAAAGTTCACAATTTCATTTAGCAATAAAGAAACTGTCTTTTCTTTTTTGCTAAAACAATGCCAATGAAAAAATGCTTATCTCTTCAAGCTTTCATAACTCTTATACTCATTCCACTCACTCCAACACACATATATTTCACTTTCAGTATCACACTTATAGGGTGCAATGATGTTAGTTAAGTTGTATTTTCAGTATTAAATAACCACATACTAAACAATAGTACAAATAATACCATAACATGATACCACTGATAGCAAATTTACTTTACTTTTACTTTTTAAAAAAATGACAAGCACAACAGCCCTATTCAGAGACTTTTCAAATTCCAGTGGATTGCTAAACTGGATTTTTTACAAAATTATAAGTTATCAAACTTCAATCAAAGTTATATTTTGAAAATGAAAAATATTAATGGTTTAATCCAGTTCCTACAGGATCTCAGTCAGTCAGGCCTCAATCAGTTATCATATCAGAGTTAATAATTGACATCTGAGGTGTCTATTGACCCTTATTTCATAGAAGAGGATGAATCAGCAAAAACTCAAGCAACATTTTGTATCGTGGTCAATGAAGGTTAAGAATATCCAAATGCAGTTTAATATGTATTAAACAAATATAAAGTACACCAGGCATTGCAAAAGGCAGACACAAGAGTTTACAGTCATACATGGGCTAATGAGGGCACAAGAGATGTGGAGATAGAGCTAACCAAAACCTAAGATAGACAAGAAAACACAGGAAGTAACAAAATACACTTAATATATACAAAAAGGTCTTTTTACAAAACAAGGCAGGTGAGAAAAAAAATGCTAACATACCTTTGTCCGATCTGTAGTCACAGTTTCAAAATTTTAAACACAATTAGCACATCTGTCCATACCACACGATAGTCAGTCAAGGAACATGTTTCTAAAATGCTTCAATTTTCATTTCACCCAAACTTGCCCCATTTCAAAACTATGGATGTTTCTTATTTTTTCAAAATCTTAAACACAGCATGACAGAAAAAAAAACAATGTTCCAAACTTTAAATATATCATAAAACAACAGCTTTACACATTTACACAGTTTCTGACTGCAATAGCATCTCAAAAAAATAGTCTTGCTTTCATAATTTGCTGAGTGAGAGTACAATTGCAAAACGCGTGATTTATGGAAATGACTAAACCTAGATATACAGTCAAGCCCTAAATATTCATTCATTCATTTTCCTTCGGCATAGTCCCTTTATTCATCAGGGGTCACCACAGCAGAATGAACCACTAACTTATCCAGCATATGTTTTACACAGCAGATGCCCTTCCAGCTGCAACCCAGTACTGGGAAACATCATCCATCATCCATACACTCTTACATTCACACACATACACTACGGCCAATTTAGTTTACTCTATTCACCTGTACCGCATGTCTTTGGACTAAGGAAACCCACGCAAACACGGGGAGAACACAGAAATGCTGTGAGGTGACGGCGCTAACCACTGCGCCACCATGCCGCCAGCCCTTAATATATAAATATATAAAAGATGTATAGGCCATACAAGAGTACTGAAGAGTGCAACTGCAAAAACATGATTTCTATAAAACTCTAAAAATAGTGGTTATCTGTTTTTGCAAATGAAACTAAAACACTGGCTAATTTAGTGTTGGAGGTTTCATGGCTAAATTTGACCACCCAGAGTGAAGCATGGGGGTGGATCAGTGATGGTTTGGGCTGCAATATGGCATTCCCTAGGCCCAATTCCTGTACTAGATGGGCACATCATTGCCAAGGACTACTAAACCATTCTGGAGGACCATGTGCACCCAATGGCTCAAATATTGAATTCTAAAGGTGGTGCAGTGTATCAGGATGATAATGCATCAATACACACAGCAAGACTGGTAACAGAGTGGTTTGATGAACATGAAAATCAAGTTGAACATCTCCCATGGCCTGCACAGTCATCAGATCTAAATATTATTGAGCCACTTTGGGGTGTTTTGGAAGGGGCAAGTCAGGAAACGGTTTCCTCCAACAGGATCACGTAGTGACCACTACTCTGCAAGAAGGCCAATGAATTATTGTGGTCTAAAACCAGGCGTTTCAGTTTCATTGTCCAACCCCTATATATATACACACCCCAGTGAGTTGGGCAGTTGTAGTTTTATGTTTTTTCAGAATCAGAATCAGAATCAGAAAGAGCTTTATTGCCAGG
>CAIGQV010000919.1:1374746-1392205 GCA_903798115.1 Danio jaintianensis
AGAGCTCAACACGGAGGCGGCCATCTTCGTCGGCGCCATCTTGGTATATGCAAACAATATAATGTGGATTTTGGATACATAAAACATAACATTCTGGATTAGCACCCGGACATCCCTTTCAGACAGCTTCCTCTTGCCTCCTGTTGGATGTGGTTTGTCCTTCTTGGTGGTATGCTGACATTACCCTGGATACTGTGGCTCTTGATACATCACAAAGACTTGCTGTCTTAGTCACAGATGTGCCAGCGAGCCACACACAAACAATTTGTCCTCTTTTGAACTCTATGTCACCCATTATATTGTTTGCATTTTAATATTTTAAGCATAAAGCTGTGGTCACACTAGACTTTTCTCCCTATAGAGTTCCATTCATACGCACGCGAATGCGGCAGACCGGAAACGCAAGCAAGTTTCGCAGTTCGCTGCGTTGGAAAGTTCAAGCTTGGTTAACTCTGACCTGCGAAATCGCATCACATGATTGCATGAGACCAATCGAAGATCAAAACATGACCTCTATTTAAAACATGGACCAATCGCTTGCTTTTTTTTAATGTCTAATCATCTTGTTTAATTCCACCCATTAATGCAGCACCATACAACAGAATTTCGCACGCACAAACTCTAGTGTGACCGCAGCATAACTGTGCTATTACTTGGCTAATTAAACTTTTATACTCTGCTCTTACTAGTGGAATGTGCAATCAATGAAGATTGGCCACCAGGCTGGTCAAATTTAGCCATGAAACCAACAATAAATTGACCAGTGTTTCAGTTTTATTGTCCAACTCTTGTATGTGGCTGAGTAGACAATATATAACTTGAGTAAAGTTGCAGCATTTTAATCAGAATATCCCTGATACGTGCTATAAATGTAAACAAGAAAAGGGAACTTTATTTAATTGTATATGGTAGTGTACAAAAGTCTGTTTTAATGTAAAAATACTGAATATTATAAGTAAAAAAAAAAACTTTAAATATATCGTAAAACAACAGCTTTACACATTTACACAGTTTCTGACTGCAATAGCATCTCAAAAAAATAGTCTTGCTTTCATAATTTGCTGAGTGAGAGTACAATTGCAAAACACGTGATTTATGGAAATGACTAAACCTAGATATACAGTCAAGCCCTAAATATTCATTCATTCATTTTCCTTCTGCATAGTCCCTTTATTCATCAGGGGTCACCACAGCAGAATGAACCACTAACTTATCCAGCATATGTTTTACACAGCAGATGCCCTTCCAGCTGCAACCCAGTACTGGGAAACATCCATACACTCTTACATTCACACACATACACTACGGCCAATTTAGTTTACTCTATTCACCTGTACCGCATGTCTTTGGACTAAGGAAACCCACACAAACACGGGGAGAACACAGAAATGCCAACTAGCCCGGCCGGGACTCAAACCAGCAACCTTCTTGCTGTGAGGTGACGGCGCTAACCACTGCGCCACCATGCCGCCAGCCCTTAATATATAAATATATAAAAGATGTATAGGCTATACAAGAGTACTGAAGAGTGCAACTGCAAAAACATGATTTCTATAAAACTCTAAAAATAGTGGTTATCTGTTTTTGCAAATGAAACTAAAACACTGGCTAATTTAGTGTTGGAGGTTTCATGGCTAAATTTGACCACCCAGAGTGAAGCATGGGGGTGGATCAGTGATGGTTTGGGCTGCAATATGGCATTCCCTAATTTAGCCATGAAACCAACAATAAATTGACCAGTGATTCAGTTTTATTGTCCAACTCTTGTATGTGGCTGAGTAGACAATATATAACTTGAGTAAAGTTGCAGCATTTTAATCAGAATATCCCTGATACGTGCTATAAATGTAAACAAGAAAAGGGAACTTTATTTAATTGTATATGGTAGTGTACAAAAGTCTGTTTTAATGTAAAAATACTGAATATTATAAGTCAAATCATTGGTAAAATAATTCCTCTCAATCCCTATTTATATATTACATACTGGCCACTAACTTTAAAGTAACCAAACATGAAAGATTGCCGTTAATTGTATGTTTGCTGGAAGCTAATTGCATGTTCTTGGAAAAAAGAGGACAGTGTTGGTGTATCTCAGTGGATTAGGGATTAAGGGAATGACCTCTTGCCTTGCCTTAGAAAAGATTACCTATTTTCTGAAAAACAAAATTTATGTATTTTGGTCCATCTTCTGGAAAGTTTTTATGACTTTTTAGAGAGTCTAGATCTGGAGGGCTGGTGTCCTGCAGAGTTTAGCTCCAACTTGCCTTATAACACCTGCCAGGATGTTTCTAGTAAGCCTATTTAGTGCTTGATTACCTGGCTCAGGTGTGTATGATTGGGGTTGGAGCTAATCTATGCTGGACAACGGCCCTCCAGGACCACGTTTGGGCACCCCTGGTTTGACTCTTTTGTTGAATTGATGGACATTGAATGTATATACACAAGAATGTTATTGCTGTGTTATTCCAGAGTTGTTTTGAGTTTATTTATGTATTATTTTTATTATTATTATTGTATTATTGTATTTTTATTTAGTTAAAAAAATGCAAACCTTTGTCTGCAAACCTGTTTGAAACTGTTTCAAATACAAATATTGGCAAATAAAACAAAACTTCTCTTGTTAAAGAAAAAAACAATTTTGCATACCAACATGTAAAACTGTGGTTAAAATATCTCTACAACTCTGCTAAACTATTGACAAGTAAATATGTTGTTACTGTATGTTGGTAATATTAGAAACCATTCTAATGTTTTGCTTTGCTGCCTAATGCTGGTCAGAAATAAATAATGGCTGTTTTTGTGGAAACCATGATACATTTGTTTTTCAGGATTCTGTGATGAATATAAAGTTCAAATTAACAGCATTTATTTATAATAGTTGTGTGTCTGTGTGTGAAAGACTTTATAAATGCGTTCACTAACACTTCATATTAATATTCAGTATTTAAAAAAAAAGAAAAATGCAGCAAAACTGTTTTCAGTAATTATAATAGTCAGCATATTTACTGCGCGTACTAAGATCTTGCTCAATACCGCCATCTACTTTTCATAGAAAGGAAGTTCCAAATAAAAGTTGTCAGGGCAACTAAAAAGGGCAACAAAGCAAACGCCTCTTCAAAGAGAAGAAACCTCGCTTCTGGATGTTTAGGGCTATAGACCAAAAACAAATCAAATAGTTAAGCGAGATGTGGTTAGTCTAGAGTTTTACGGTGGAGCAGCATGTCCTCAACTGAATTATCAGCACACAGTAAGATATTTTGATTCATTGTATAGTATCATATATTAATTTATCAGCAAAGCAGTTTGATATAAGGTATACAGGGTATATACTATTGCTGTATTGTCCCATAATTTATGTACAGTATCAATAACAGTTATGAAACTAGAACATGAACAATATAACGTAAGGCAGTTTATAGTAAGTGATGAACAATAATTCTGCTAAGATGAATAGCGTTAATGTTTGATTTTGTGTGTGTTGTTGTGTGCATTCATAGACATATACAACGTTTACAACGTTATTATGGGGAACAAATATACCGACGAGTAAAGTAGTAATAATACTCGAAACTTTTTACCCTTAGGGGCCATTTTTATTATTTTTTTTATTATTATGTAGGGCCAAATATATTCACTTACGAAGTTAACTATTAACTTTTTAAAAAGAGCCCAAAACACTTGCCAAGACAGATATATTTCTGTATTTTAAAAAAATAAAATTTATATTCATTTATTTGTTTCTGGGAACCTAATTATTTGCAAAAGCAGCAGAGGAAGTAAATAAACTGTTTGGCCATTCATGTAAACCTAGGCCTACTGTGACCAGTAATACATCCGCAACTTAAAGCCTTACAAAGGTCTTAAATCCGAGCAGACATTAAAAAATGTCTTCATCTGTCTTTGTTTTGTTTTCCAGTAAAAAATAAATAAAAATAAAAACATTTTTTCATCTAAAACAAAAATTGTAAATCAGTGCCATATAACTATTACTTTTCTTTTTGAATTAGCATATTTTTCGTGCAAATATTTGTTGTTGTTTCGCTAGACCTCCATTGACCATTTTTTTTAATGGTCAATGGAGGTCTAGCGAAACAACAAATATTTGGTTATAGGTCTTTGAAAAAGCTTATGATATATGCATTGAAAATAATACAAAAATAGTGAGGACAGACATCTTATTTTTTAAAAATGTGATCAAAAGGTACAATAACAGTTATAGTTGTTGTATAATTTTTGTATATTGTAGTGTTTTGAATTGTTTTGTTTGCTTGTATTTGTGAATTAGAAATGAAGTAGTCTAATCCAGTTAAGTAGTCTAGAACTCATTGTGTGCTCCTTTTAAATTTACATTTAGATAACATTCCTCTTGAAAAGAATGAATTGCATATTTTCATTAATAAAACTTGCAGAAACACTTCAAATATGTGCAGATAAGATATCGTCATTGGAAAGTCCGTGTAATGATAAGAGAGAATATGTGTATGTTTTGTTTGATTTAGAAAGCAGTGATGATGTGAACCCTTTCAAAATTCCTGAGCTCGACAATGTTTTCCAGATGAGGAGCAGAGAAAAGAATCGAAGGAAGCTGGTATGTATCATTTCATGCACTGAATGTTTGCTGATACCCCTTAAAAATCAAAGCCATCAAAAAACATCAATGAGTGGAATATTGATAGTGGAATTAGAGGGAAGAAAATAGCTTAGAATTGAATTCACACAATCATAGAGTAGATGTGAGGTCTGACATCTTTATATGGGTTTTATTGAATATTTAGATATGTGAAGCAATAGGCTTATGGGTATTCAGGGATATTTAACCACTACAATCTTGAACATGCGGCCATGTCATAGTAGAGCTGGACAATGTATCATTTCAGCATTAATATTGCAATGTTGTTTCGGGATTATAGTTGATCAGACAGTTCAGAATACATGTGATTTGTTGGGGTCACTGCAAAGTTGAACCATAATAAGGTGCATGTTTATCATTTGCATGTGTTTTTAAAGGGGACCTATTATGCAAAAATCACTTTTATAAGGGGTTTAAACAGTGTGTGTATATAGGCAGCATCTAATGGTAAAAATGAACTAATTCTATTTTTTATAATCATACTTCATAAAAACAGTCTACAGAAAGACTTTGATTGATATTCTTCCTTTGTACGTTTCATCAGAGGGGGAAAGCTCCGGTGATTAATGACGAACTCTTTCTCATTAGCATAAACAGTCCTGAGTGAGAAGCAGCAGAGAAGTTTTAACCTGTTGAAGATAATAGCTGTCTCTCATTTCAGAGGCTGCATCCTCCAAAGGATGCATTTGAAGGGCGCTGTGTCATTGCGGTGCGACGAAGACTGTCTCATTCAAAATAAATTTGAAGGCTCCTTCAAATGCAGCCTCAAAATGCATCCTTCGTTTCCCAGGTAATGAAGGATACAACCGGTGGATCCTTCGCAGCCTTGAACATCCCAAGATTCATTGTGCGCCAATAACGGCAGGATGTTTTTAAAAGAAAACTCCAGTTTCAAACATATGAATTAGGTTTCATTTGACTTGCATTTCTAAACAGATGTTAAAAACAAAAAGAGTATAAAATTTCTTACTAATAAGTGATTTTACTACATTTTTATGTGTACATGTATGGATCAAAGGAAAAGATTTCCAATTTTTGTGAACCTTATTTTGCCTTCAGATTGCTTAATATAAGTTTTTAAATCACTTTGAGAAAAAGTCATTACAAATTATATTAACGGCAGCTTTTACGGTTGCTAGGTGACGAGATCTGTCCTCTGTAGGCTAGATTGTCTCACTTCAAAACGATTGGTTCGGCTTGTGTGGACTTCGAAGGACTCACCTTCTCAAAGGATGCAACCTGGGAAACGAGACACAGCTAATGTCAGCGACTAAGAGGATTACAAATGTGGAGCTTTAGGATGCACAAATGAACACTGTAATCTCCATAGACTGCCGTCTTCTACTGCCGACTGACATTTTCTGTTTTTCACAGAGATAACGTTAGTCCTGTTTTGAATCTGCCGATACGTATAGGCTTTTGTAGCTCCGCCCCCTATGGAAAAGAGATTTGAATTTAAAGCCACAGTCACCAAAATGGCTGAATATGGAAAGCCCAAAATGGGCCTTTTCACAGAGTTATAAACTATTATTTGTGTGGTATTTTGAGTTGAAACTTCACATACACAGTCTAGGGACATGATCAGAGACTTATTTTACAACTTGTTAAAATGGCCATAATAGATAGAGATTGTGCGTTCTGTTGTGGCAGGAGCACCAAAGTAAGCTGGCTTTACCTGTCAATGAGAAGATGGCATTTGCAGGCAGAGCAAGGACAAGACAAAGCCGAATGAAGAGTGAACTGAAAGAAGCGGAAAGTAAAATGCCAGCCATACACACTCACGAACAGCTCCAGATTACACCTGCATGGGGGGCATCTATAAAAGGTAAGCCACCCCATCCTGCACATCAAACAGATAAACCCACAGCTAGTAACATTTCATTTTTGGCTTAAACGTAGCTTTATTGTCATTTTCATAGAGCTAAATGATGATAGGGGAAGCATGCATGAGTATATCACTAAGAAACGCGAGCTGTTCTTACTGGAGGTAAGATGCCATTTTGTTTTTCTAGCTCTCAGCTTGCTGACCAGGTGTCGATATTTGCTCAGTGAGTTATTTTAATTCACTCAACATTTTGTACTCTGTAGTTGTTCATACCCTCTCTCACTTTTTAGTACTCTTTGGAAGTAAAGAGAGGAGAGATTCAGCTACTAGAGCAAATGGCTGCAGAAGAAGAGGAAAAATTGTCAAGAGCTGAGAAGTTCTTGGAAGACGACACTATCTTGTTTGAAGAATTTCTGAAGGAAAATGACAAGAGTTCAATGGAGGCTATCAAAGTGTACTAGTCCTAATTACTTGCACTTGTAAAGCATTAAAGTTGCCATGAAATCAAAATCTTATTTTTATATGTGTATAGTAGTTCTTGTTATAAACGATTTGTGCTCATTATTCTTTTTATTAAGTTCATTTGCCCTCAAAAACTTTAATCAAATACCATTACTTTCCCTCCCACTCAAAATGACTTTTCTTCACTTCCTGGTCACATGGAATTCCTTTAGGGCGGGGCTACCAGTGGGTGTCTCGTTTCTGCTCTGAATTGGTCCCTTCGTCAATCTTCCTTCATTTTGTTAGCAACGCCCATCTTACAACAATCCAATTGGTTCCCAAAGAACAAAATCATGCAACACACTACATTTTTTTCTAACTTCAGGACCATTTCAAGTGGATTCAAGTCATGATAGCAAAACAAATAATTTCATGGCGACTTTAAAAAGAATCAGAAGTTATGCCATTGTCTTGCTAAAATGTTTGAAGGAATATGCAGTGTTTAAAATGTTGTTTTTTTTGTCAATGAAATATATAGCAAATTATTTCTGGACATTAATGGAAACAATAAACTAATGCGTAATAAAATAATCAAATACTGTTTAGTGCTGAACAGGAGACCAAAGCAAAGCTGGAGAAAGTAGCTGAGATCAAGAAAATTACTTCCAAAATGGTGGCAATCAAGAGGTAACAATATTTAAAAGTTCTACAAAATTTAATTGATATAATTGAAATTATTTGTACATTTAATTTGATTCAACCTAAAAACATTTTTTAAGCTTTTTTATTTTACAGCGATCCCTTTAACCGATTAATTAAACTTTTTTCTACTTTTTTACTCTTTTGTATTAGTGACATTTCTAAATATGAGGACATCCTGAAGGAGTATAAAAATTATAAAGAGTTTCTGCTAATGCTGTCACCCCAAGAGTGGCAGGAGAAACAGACATCCAAGAGCAAACGTTCAACTCTCTCCAAAAATACTGAGAGTGATGGAAGACAGACAGAGAAAATCAAGAAGAGCAGAGAGAAAAAGACGGTCGCTCCAGACAGCAAGCGTATGTTGGCAATGTGGCAAACCTTTCGAGCTGACATGTTTGTAGGGCAAATAGCAAAGTGTAAACAATTCATAAAAAGTTTTTAAAATGACATTCTGTCATACATTTGCTGGGTTATTTTCTTCTGTATAAATGTACTGAAATATAAATACAGGTGCAGAAAGACAAGTGGCTCGTGGTTTTTCATCAACTCAGGAGGCCAGGACTTCATCTAGACAAAGTGTGAAGTCCAGCTGTCAGAGCAACAAAATGTATGTAACAAAAAGCTTAACATTAAATTTACAGCTTTGACATTACAATGCGTAATAATGCTTTGTTTTCACTTTAGATTTGCACCTGGGACTGACAGCTCGGATTGTGAGGTTAATATCTATTAATGTTCTCTATTTTGTTGAAATAAGTGGCCAATGGATCTTTTTTAATGCTATGCTGAAACCCACAAGATTTGGCAGATGCTTTTGTCCAAAGCGACTTGCACTTCAGGAGACATTCAGAAATTCAACAAGAAGAGGCAATACACACAGGAAGTGCTAATTATACAAAGGAACTGTTAGTGCTCTAAGACTTAGGTGCTAGAGTAAGAAAAGAGTGAAGAGTCAAACCCACCCACCTGTGTGAAGCACACTTTTTTGTAAGACTGTGTCTGGTGCAAAGATGCAAAACTCTGTGCAAGTGTCAGTTATAGTGTTAGAGAGATGAAAGAGATGTGTTTTCTACAGGTGGTTTGTCGAGCCCACTCACCAATGTGAGGCACACTCACATTGTGAGGAGGGATTTACATTTAGCCACAAACTTATATGATAGTACTGATGTTGTGCAGTGTAAACTACACCATAGACAACAGACAGCTTGTGGTTTGTGTGCACTAGCAGTGGTGCCATGGCCACTTTTCACAAGTGTCTGTGGACTTGTTGTTTAGGCTTTTTTATTTATTAATTGTCAGAGTGGTCAGATACAGATAGCTACATTTTGGTTTTATTACCTCTATAAAATGTATTACCTCTTGTTTTTGTTTGTTGTTTTTTCCACCAAGATCTGGCAACACTAATGAGTAAAGGTTCATACCTCTTACCCTGGGATTTTTTGATTATTGCAGACATACAGAAAAGACATCTCTGATGTGTGTAAAAATATGTTGCTTCTGTTTAGTTCCATGTGTGTAGTTTTTGAAAATTCCATGATACCCACCATAGTAACCCCCTACAACCACCCCTGGTCTCTGAGCTATTTGTGTTTTTGGTTTCAACATACTGGAAAGTGAAACACCGTGAGCACACATAGATTAATGGGCCGCCACTTGCTTCCAGTGCCCAGGGAGCGATAGGAGTTGCTCTGCTCAAAGGCACCTCAGTTGTGGGTATCACAGATGCAAAAGAGCTATTCATTCACTCTCACTATATTAAATTACTCTGAATCAAACCGGCATCCTTTCAATTACAAGTCCAACTCCATAACCCTTAGGCTACAACTGCCAAGTTAATATTGCCAAGTGAAGCAACTGTCTTTGAAATGAATGACAATGAATACGCTTTTTTAGCTAATGACTTGAAATAATCAGTGTGATGTCTCCTTAGGAAGACCCACAGATATTCTTCAAAGACCCCCAGGAACTATTAAACCTGATGACTGAGCTGGAAGAGCAGAACCTTTCCCTCATCCAGAACACCAGAGAGACAGAAGAGGCATTGGAGGAGTTCAGACAGAATGCTGAAGTGATTCACAAAAACATGTTTGTACCAGCATGTCTTCACTAACACTTCACTTTTACATTTATTTATTCCAGTAGAAAATGCTCATTTATGTGTGTTTGTGCAGGGAGTCTGAGTCAAAGCAGCTAAAAGGGCAGATTGATATCATGACTGAGACCATTCAAAGAGAGAGAGAGAGAACAGCAGAGCTGGAACTGAAAGCCAAACACTTCAGCTTTGGACAATGCAAACCTGAGAACCAGGTATGCAAATAATACACTTGTTCTGGTTTCTTTCTTTTCGGTTAGATTGCTAATGATTATTGTTTTGCTACTTGCTAATACTATTTTCTGTATTTGACATAACTTGACATTGAAATTCTGAATAAATCATGTTCCTGTTTCAATTCCGTTAACGGTGACATTTACTCGTTGTTGTTTCATCCTTGTTGATTAATAACGTCATTTTCCTTTCAACTGGCCAGTTATATCACTCTGTAGCCCAAGACAGGTTGCCCACTGAAGCTAAACAGGGTTGAGCTGGGCAGTGGTCAATATTTCAGAAAACTAAGATGCTGTTGACTGGTCTTAGTGAGCCCCTGCATGGAGTGCTCATCTTGTATTCTATGTCAATTCCTCTTTATTTCGGTGGTGTTTTTTACGGTGTAGATTGTGTCAAAGCAGCTTAACATAGATAAAGTTCTCGTCAATTAAAACAGCTTCAGTTCAGTTGTCACAGATACGTTCAGTTCAGTAATGCAAATGTCACTGCTGAAAGCCGAAAAACTGAAGAGCAACTCCACCGATGCGCAGGTCCACTATGTGCATCCCAATGCCAAAGAATAGTGGCAGGGACAATGGAGGAGGAAGCACTATACTTCAGATGAGATGTTAAAGCAAGGTCCGGACTCTCTGGGGTCATTAAAAATCTATGGTATTTGTAAAGGTAGTGGTGTAACCCTGGTGTCCTTGTCAAAATCAGCCCATACCCATCATGGCCTCCTTTCATTGAATTCAATCTATCACTATCACTCACTATGTCTCTCTCCTCCACTGGCAGAACTGACTTTTTCTCCACAGTCTCCATTTACACTAGCGCTTTTTGGTTTTAACACAGCGTTTTAAAATGTAAACAATCCTCGTCCATACTGGCCTTTCCGCCATGTTTCAGAAGAGATCTCCATCCATGCTACATGACTGAAAACAAATATCTGAAATGAAAACTAGCTATAAAAATATACTATAAATTATGCCATAAAACAGATGATAGTGCCACTTGTAATAAACAACTAGTAAAACAACAAAAGGTCGGCAGAAAATCCTTTAAATGTTTAGTATTTAGTTCATTCATCATAAACAACATATAGAGTCATTAAAATAAGTTGTGAAACTTAACTGGCTAGCCAGCTAATGTGGCTTCATGGTACAGACACCTGGTTTATTTTAGCACAATGTTCTCCTCACTCTGTGTGAAGTCTTGATATGTTTTCCCTTGATATGTGTTTTTTTTCTGTGTTGTCTACTCACTGACTAATCTCTGCTTCCAGGCATGTTTGTTTGCTCTGTCTGATATCCATCTAGTGCCATTTTTTAATTAGGTTTAGCCCTGCTTTCATTGCTGTTATCAGACCACAGCCTGTTATATACATATAACTGCAAATTGATCCCAACCCAAGTTTTCCCAAGTCTTTGTCACAGTACTACCCATTGCTAGTCATGCGATCGCAACTGTGACTTATTCTTAAACTTATGACCCAAGTTTAAGAATTCTTTGACCTTGTTCTCAGGACAAAACGTTTGACACACTGAGCCGCAAGGTAGAGGCGGTGTATCATTGCTGTGTTGGGGAGACGGAAGCAAACCTGACCACTCTACAGATGCTGATGGCCATTGAAGAGAAACTTGGAGAGCTTCTGGAAAATGCTGAGAAGATTCCAAAAGACCAAATGAGTACAGCTGAACGTGCCAAAGAGAAAGAAAGGAGAATGAGGTGAGCACATCTACACCTGCATTAATCCAACAAGAACCATTTGTGTCTGGTTTGTTTCTAAACTTTCTTCTTGTGTTTAGACTGCGCGATGAGAAGGTATATTTGCAGATGAAACAGCAGGAGGAAAGACAGAAAAAAGCCTTGGAAAGATCTCGGGTTGATGTCAAGAAACCAGTAAGTAGAAGACAAGTTGTTGTTTTTTTGGCTCAACCCTGGCTGACGTCTTTTGTGTTCAGAACTGCTCACATTTTTTGTGGTACAGATTTACCAAGGTGCAGGAAACATTACTGAGATTTTTGCTACATGTTAGCACATCCCAATTGTGCTGACTTGTTGGCTGCACATCAATGATTTGAATCTCCCATTAATTACTGTTCCTCAATTTAGTGAGCATTGACTTCTGTGTTATGAGAAAATCCATCTTTTTGAATTACTGAAGCTGCAGTAACTCCTCCACACTTAAAATGTATTTGTTAAACCTCCAGTATGGAGAGACAGGATCCCAAAAGATTCAGGGATAATAGCATCCATCTTTATTTCCCTTCATTACCTCACTGGGATAATGTGAGGCAGAACTATGATCAACCAATAGATATACAGTAATTGACGTAGCCCGTGGACGTCTGCAAGCTGTGTGGAATGTGCCAAAGCCATTTCGATGAATTTCTTAACTGAGACTAAATCAAGCTCTACCAGATAAGTTTGGTGACCGGAGTGCGGACATTCTTTGGTACTGGGAATTTAAACAGTTAAATGTTTACCTTTTAAATGACAGACATGGCTATTCTAACAAATGAAACTGACTACATGCCTTCTGTATTGTTATAGTCTGTCAAGAAGTTGATGCCACGCTCTCAACCTCCTGTCCGCAAGCGTCACTCAAACAAAAACAATGAAACTACAGACCGGGAGAATGAAGAGTTCCTATATTTCTTTAGTTAAATGACATTTTCAAGTATTTTGATACTCAAATGAATATCCTAATTTCATTTATATCCTTGTATTTGTTGTTGAAACTTTTATATGATTGTATCATGCAAAAAAAGAAAAACATTTGCTGATTTTGATTCAAATGTAAAATTTTATTTACGTTTCGGAGTAAACCAAACCTAATAAATACATTATCACTTTATAAAATGTAGATCTGTTTTTGTTTTTCACAAACATGGAACATCTGCACTGTACAAAGCCATACAAAAATAGGCATCTTTTTTTCCCATAGCGGTCAATCGGGCAAATAAATTATGAACAAATTGACTGTCTAGATTAACGACATAAGCAGTATTCATAGACAAATATTTATTCTGGTTAGGACACAAATCAATGATGTTCACTGTCTTTTGTGTGCTCACAAATCTAAAAACAAAACATTGATTCCTGAAAAATCAAGCAAGTCACATGATCAGAATTAAACAAAAACTAAATGTGCTTTGTTTTGGTCAAATTGGCTTTTTATTTTATTTAACACAGTACTATCATGACATCCTGTAAACTAGATAATTATAAAACCAGTGGAGGCACTAAGAAAAAGTACAAGCTCATATATATATATATATATAAAAAAAAAAGAGAATGACAGAAACAGCCCATCATAAAAAGTCCTGAAGTAGCACTTCCTGTTTCTCCCATCACTCCAAGTCTTGAAGGTTAATGGTGCTACCAGTAAATTGGGAGTTGTCAGATCCACTTTCATCTTCAGCCAAGACTGTGGGTTCCTACAATAAATAAATGAAAGTTTAGCAAAACACAACTGGATATTTTACACAACAAATTCTCACAATGCACTGGTTCCTAAAACTGGTGCTTAAGACACACAAAACATGCAGAATTAGTGATACTCCTGGACTCTAAATAGAGGTGCGAATGGGGACTAAACGGTTTAAGCTAGTCAAAACCATAAAAGGCCAGTTTAATCATAAAAGAACTCTACTCTCTGCATATAAACCAAAATCGTCAATCATTTAAAGATGCACTCTTAGTAGCAAGATGAAGTTTTAACTTTGCCATTTGAATGTTTCTAAATGGAAAAAAAGCAACGTGTTCTCTTACCAATCCTGATTGTAATACAAAAAAGGTATCGGTGTAGAAACAAAATCTACTGCTTTTGTGTAAAAATGACATGAACTTGTCAACTACATAGATTGACATCCACATCACTTAGGGACTATACTAGTCAAAAGTGCGGTCTACCACATAACCAACATTGAAAGTCTGGCCTGTTATGCTAACATATTTGTTGCTCTGATAACCTCGGGCCTTGTCCTTTTTTATAATCCCACACTGACAATTTTGTTCGACTCATTGGATGGAAACGCTGCATTATTTGCAAATATTTTATGCAGCTTTTTTTTTAACCGCATATATTTAATACCTTTCGCACCTTTGGATGGAGACATCTCAGATCTCTGCTTAAGGTAACAATAGCTGTGCTGTCCACAGCAAATGTGAACACTCTGAAAAATCACTCTTTACATTTGTTCATAACTACTAGAATACATTTCTTTTTTTACATGCTGCTAAGAAGACAGCCCAGAAGATGGGTCAAGTATAACTGTTCAAAGTAAAGAAAAGATCCCGTTTCATGCCTAATTTGAATAAAGAAAGTGTAAAAATCAAGGTTCTCTTATTGTGACACCGTGTCGTATTGAAACCAGGTGTAAAGCGTTACACCCCTAGTAGTTGTACAAACCTGTAGGATGTGTACGGGGAGATCCACAGTGAGCTGAGTGTGAGAACATGAGGTTTGTGAACTCATCTGGAAAGCCAAGTCTCCATCAGCAGCAGGGTCATCCTACAACAAACACTCAAATCAATGTACTTAACAGAAGAAGAGAATGCTTTCCAATACTTTCTCATCATCTCACCTGCAACAGCTGAATCTGTACAAACTGTGCGCCTGTCACTGGATCCCGGATGGGGAGCTCACCACTTCCTGCAGCAGCTCCTTCTCCAAAATGAGCACTTGAATTAGTCGGCAGGGCAGAGCTGGTGCTCTTTGATACTTTAGACTTTCTCAGGGGCGTCTCTGAGGCACATGTAGAAGAGTTTGAGCCTTTCTGTTTCCTCCTTTTGGCAAGCTGGATGGCCCTGTAATCTGTGCGTGCTGATCCACTGCTTTCCTAAAAGGCCGAACAACAGTACGTTTAAGCTTTTGGTTTGCCTGTCTGTAAAGTTTTTGAAGAAAAGAACATTTAACTAAATACAATCTAGTGCAGGACCGAATTTGACACCAATCAATACTAGGATTGTCACGATACTGGAATTCGGTACCAATCGATACTGAAATTTTAAAAAACGTCCCATTTCCCGCTAAAATTTGAGCACGTTCTTAAACACCGCTGATTTTAACATTGTGCTCACGTGCTCAACAGAAATGACTGTGATTGGCTGTGAAGGTCATCAGTTCACCAAACTCACCGCTGTTTACTGAGTGTAACCACAGATACAGGGACACTGGAGCATTTTAAAGCCACGATTCATCAGCGAATCGCTCGTATGTATCAGCTTATAGACAAACCAGCTGATTGACGTGACTTTAAAATGCTCCAGTGTCCCTGTACACACAGGTTCAGGTTGCACGTGCTCATTTCAGTCAGGAATCATCCATTTGGTGCAGTCATAGAAAGCTTTTTGGTCCAGAAAGGACCAGACACATCTGACGCGAGGTGACAACACAGTTGGTTTTCGTCAGCGCTAGTTCTACGCCTTCTTTTGTTGTGTCCCAGGCTTTACACAGTTAAAAGAACACATGAGCATTTGAAATCTACGTCTTTCAGCAGATTGCTCATATACCTGCGCATGGATGGATCCTCTGATTAAGTGTCAGGGTGAAGAGCATCAAGTGATGATCATTGAAGTCAATCACATATATCTGTTTAACAGTGTGGCCAATCAGCAGTGTTTAAAAAGCCTCTTAAATGGTGCTCAAATCTTAGCAGAAAAATTACTTTTTTTTTTAGATTTATTTTGGACATTTTTGCCTTTATGACAGGACAGTAGATGCATTGACAAAGTGAAGTTGGAAAGAGAGAGAGAGAGAGAGAGAGAGAGAGACAGATTTGGGAAAGGTCCAAGAGCTGGGACTCAAACTCAGGATGCCCGTAGCACAGTTGCACTACATGTCAGCGCACTGACCAAAAGTCTATTGGCACTGAAATTTACATTTTTAAATGAACAGTTAATGGTTTCGTGGTCTGTAGTTTTTACACTACTAAAACAATTTTAAATTACACTTCACAACTAACAATTTTCAGACATTTAAAAGTATTTCTGACTAACCATCACAGGGCAGGCATCACAGGCGGTGACAGAGGGTATTTCCGTTATTTTTGGCCCATTGTAGGATCCACTGTGACTGGGGAACACAAACTGACACATGCCCTTACTGCCATCTGACTGAGGCATGACCTCCACCCTGCTTAGCAAGGGTCCCACCGATGTCTCACTGCCTGCCAGGTCAGCCTTGACCTGCGGAGAAAGTAACTCCTGTACAGGGGCTGCTGCCAGAGTCATGGCAGAGGTCAGAGGAGCGGAGAGAGACGGAACAAGAGAGCAACTGAGTGCTGGAGGAAGAGTCGATGTCAGTGAGGAAAGAGATTGAGTGAGCGATGAAGAGAGGGATGGGGTCAGAGTAGATGCTGATCCTACAGTCAAGGGATTACAGGAACTCATAGTGTGGAGTTGTTCTGAAGATGGAGTTCTTTGAATGGTTAAAGCAGTTAGTGTTCCCAATTCCTCTGGGTTGACTGTTTGCACATCATCTAAATGCAATGTGGCATGAGGCAAAACCCCTCCACCTCCTCCAGTGCCCAATCCGGTGTCTAGTACATGCACACCGATATCTTGCCCAGCTGCTAAAATGAGAGGATCCAAGGTTTTTGTTCCAGTAAGGGCCGATCCAACTGATGCTGGATCTATTGTGAGGATTCCGGTGTTAACCAGAGGCATGTCCATGGAGAAGGATCCTGGCCCGGAGCTCCCTTCACTCCCGACAGAAACAGCAGCAGGGCCTGGACATGCAGGGATGCTGGAGAAGAGGGAGGACAGATCAAGACTACTGAGTTCGGCTCCTGCAGGTCCTGAGGGGGCACTGACGCCCTGTGAAGTGCTGGTCAGCTCACTGCTGGGTGTAAGAGTGGCTGCGTCATCCAACTGACTCAACACATCTGCAGGAGGAGCAATACAACATAATCAGCTTGACAGGAATAACAGATAAATATCTGTACACAAAAGTTATGGTTACACAAGCTAATTCCACTACAAACCAAAAATCTATCCCTTTTTTTTTTTTTTTTTTTAATTCTGGACATCTAAAATGGTTAAAATATCAACTATATAATCAAACGTCAAATTACTGACTGATTTTCCAATCCTGAAAGAAATGAGGACAATCACTGTCATTGTGGGTGTAACTGTTTAGAAATGGGTCACATACCATGTTTAGAGATGCATGTGTCCAACTAAATCTGCATGGTCATGAAAGTTTAAAACAAAAAAGTGTAAAGGTTTAAAAGCTTTTAAACTTTATTCTGTTTAAATGCAATGTGATGCAAAGACTACATTCTGTTTTGTTTTTGTTTTCTGTTTTAGTTTTTTTTAATTACGGTGGTATTACGGTAATATTTTTAGGGTTATTATACCCGTTAAAGTAATCTTTTGTATAAAAGCTTCCACAATTAAATTGCAACATAAAAATTGATATTGGCAGAAGCCTACTGTACAATGCTAAAAGTTGATATTATTTAGGCTAGTTGTTTTTGACTTGTAGTAAATGGCAAGCACTAAATAGAAAGCAAAGTTATTCTCATCTTCCCATGCCTTGACTTTTT
>CAIGQV010000919.1:1397205-1410084 GCA_903798115.1 Danio jaintianensis
TTTGCTTGGACACATTCACGTCACCGAGCTCTGCGTCTCCGGACTGAACTTCATACGCCTTGTGAGGACTATTTTGAAGAGACAGAAGGCAGCCGCTGCCATTTTCTCCAACCCGAAGCGGTGTCGACCTGGCCCGGTTGTTGTTGTCGTCACTTTCTATGTCCAGCGATCCTGAGAGATCTGAGATAGCATTTCCAATCAGTCGTGGTCTCGCAAGAATACCAGAAGCTGTTGTCCGTTGAGAGAATGTCGCGTTGAGCGAGGCGCCATGTTGGTACTGAGTGTTTTTGGTATCAGTAAGCCCCTGGATTTCCATCTTGGTGTCCCTGTAGCAGCCGCTCATGAAAGCTCCGCCCTTCCCATATGAGTGCCTGATTCTGATAGGCTGGTCTTGGGGATTACGCCATACTAAGCACATTTTCAACATCCTCAATCAGAATGGAAGTGAGTGCATGTGACGGTGTGGTGAAATACATACGTAATTTAGATCTGTGAAGTAAAAAAATAAAATAAAATTGATTTAATTGAATACTAAATATGTGAGGAACCCCTGTGCTAAAATTGTACAGTACATATACTACTATATGTTTTATATTAAATGTAGTATAAACCAGTTTAATTTAACTTGTCTTTCTGCAATGTTATTTAAAATTGTAATTATGAAATTGTTTATAAATTATCAAATATTTATTTGATCTTATTTTATTTTGTTTCGTTTCATAAACTCTCGCTCTCTCTCTCTCTATATATATAGTTTTGCTTTGTTTTTTGGAAATCTTTAGATTAAACTCAATAAAGCTCAATATTGGCAAGACATTTCCATTGCGGAAACAATTCGATTGGGGTTTTTCAATTCAATAAGGTTTCCTCTACTTTGCACGTAGGGATCAACTGTCACTACAATACAATAATTGTAATGTACTGCATAGTCTTTCAGCGAAACATTTAATAAAGAACACCTAACTACACTTACACCATATCATTCTGAGAGAGTACAACAACTTAAAAAGTATAATTCTGTTTTGCTCATTTAATCTGTTCTCTCATAGTGAATCTCATGCTAAAAACAATTAATGTGTTCAAAGTTGCATTTATGATGTAAAAGTAATGATGTAAAAATAGTTACAATACATTTTAATTAATCAAACACCATTTCAGCTAAACTATCATGTGAAAGCAAGTGAATTGGTCTAAACTCTAAAGATGGTAATTTGCTGAAGCTTTAATCTGTATGAATCAACTATACATTTCATGGAATTTTTTCTCTTTTACTCAGAGAAATAAATAAAAAAATGCATTTGTTGCATCAATACAACTGTAACCAGGGCCATACTGTAACTCAAACCCTCAACTACATCCATTACTACAGGCATTTGATTAGCCACAGGCAAAAAAGAAGAAATGAAAGACTAGCCAAGAATTCCCATATTACAAAATATTTTATAATATATAATTGTCTTCCTAAAATAACAGTTGGCCACACGAAATAAAAACCTCTATATTTAATTAGTTTTAAGTTTCAATATTGTTTTTCTTAATTAAAATGTTTGGAGGTTTAATAGTCATCTAATTAATGTTCCATCGAGCAGTGTGTAAAGCTGTCTGATGCTGATGTTAAATATAATTAACAAATGGCATCACTACTTTTACTTACTTGTACAATCCAAAATACACTGTGGTACATAAAGTGAATTTCATTAGTCTGCATATATCAGAAGCATCTCTTAGGTGTTCTCATTATAAGACTATGCGTCGCTATTTTGTATACACAGTGCAACCCACTGACTTAAGAAAATATGGAAATCTGTAATTCCAATAAAAAATAACATCCCTAACTGATGTCCTAATTGAATCAGTCATACTGTTGTCCAGGTGGATGACAAAGATGATCCCTAAAACGCCTCTCACCAATCCCTCACTACTGAACAATAAAGAAAAAGCACAATTTAGTGCAAAAAAAAAAAAAATCATGGCTTTGAATGAACAAACATTGGAAGAACATTTTTATTATCTTAAACTCTAGACATCCAAATATGTCTCAGGTCAAGTTAATCATTAATAAACAACAACAACTAAAATAAAACCTCAGGAATTTGACTACCTTGACAAAAAAAGAGAGAATTTGCCAGTCAGTTTTCAGGCAGACTTGCATCACCCAGATTCTGTTTTTGTGCTTCTGTTGCTGTACGAGGCTCCGTTTTATCTTCTGAACTTGTGGCAAAAATGACATCCGTCCTTTTGAGCACAAAAACGCCAGCATGCAATCCTCCCACATTCACCCAAACAGTGTGCAGTTTCCGCCACAGTCCTCCCATCTGCAGCAGAGCCTACAAATGACAGGTCAATTAGGTTATTATGTGGTTATTATGATCTTAATGTTATGAAAACATTAAGTAAGACTTTACAATAGAGATTCATACATCTACATCGGTTCAGTATTTAACTGTACTATTGTTTATTGTTAGTTATTTTCTTACTTTCCCTTTTTTTTAAATCAAAGTCCTGTTAACAGTAGTGCACTTGCAACTAAACATCAACAATGATAAATTCATTTAATTAAAGTGTTAGATTTTTCTTATTAAAAGAACACTCCACTTAAAAAAAAAAAAAAAGCTCATTTTACAAGTCTCCTAGAATAAAATATTTGACCAATTTCTTGTTCTGACGAGGTCGCTTATAGCTTAGTTAGCATAATGGATTAAATCGGATTTGACCATTTTGTTCACAAAAAAAAGTTTTGATCATTTGATAAGCATTGAAGGCGCCAACGATCAGGTTGTCTGGTTTCATGATGACGACAATCTTCACTTTACATGAGAATGAGAAAACAATGGTGTTTGTTATGTACTGGACTCTTGTTATTGAGCTATTCCTAGGTATATCCATATTCTATGGCACATTTAAACCGAATTTAATCATTAATAAAGCTACACAAGGTTTAAGCCAATTACAAGTGTTCGTAGTGAGCTGTGTTTACATTAATCTTATGACATTCATTTCCCGGAGAGAGTCAGCAATTCAATTCACAAGTTTAAGAGATATCATTATCAGGAATATAATGAATTTAAACACATTTACAAGGCAAAAATAAACACTGCCGATGCAGCTAAAGTTTAAGGAGGCAACTAAAAGAAAATATTAGTGCAAATGAATCAACTAAAAACTTTGGTGAAAATTAACAACATTTTAATTGATAAATGAGAAAAATACTATGAAAATAAATAGCGATTAACTAAATAACAAAAAAGTAACATTGTTTTCAAATAAACTGCATTCTTTGTTGATTGAATGATCTATGCTAAGCTAAGCTAAAAGTGTTCCCTGCCAGACATGGTGATAGGCTAAATGAATTCAAAAATGGTCAAACTCAATTGTTTACCTTTAAGAGGATTGTAAAATGAGCCTATTTTCAAAAAAAGTGGAGTGGTACTTTAAGAAAGAAAATGTTCACTGTTTATGTTGTTTAATGCATTACATAATGCTAGCAAATAAGACCTCATTGAAAGGTAATTCTATGTTACACAATTTCATTAAATTCATTAAAAGTAACAAAAAAACAACAACCTGCAATTCATGAAATTACCAGGAATGAATCAAGTATTTTTGTGACCCATTTTCATCACAACATTAAAAAAGTTCAAAGTAAAAGAACTGCATTAAGATCCGAGAATGATCTTTTTGAAGAAGTCAAAGTAGCTATACCTTTGTGAAGCACTTTTTATCCTGAGTCAGCAAAGCAGCTTTTCCTGTACCTGGTTTACAAACTCGAGCCATTTCTCTTAGACATAAAGGGTATAACTCCCAGTTCTTCTTCCTGGACCCCACTCTTTAATAAAACACAAACACACACACACACGACAGTAAATCAGATTATGGATAGCACATTTAAAAATAGAATAACTGATGGCAGCGCAAAAATTCTACATTTTTATGAGGCAAACTACAACGACATACAACGTTTTGAGCTACATAATTATAGCGCAAAGGTTTTACAGATACTGAAGTCTGTCAGTACCTCTTTCCAAAAGGCATGTCAGTGATGATGATGTCTACTGAACTGCTTCTCATGGGTAGATTGCACAAGTCCCACTGCACTATGTCTAAGGGCAAGCCTGAGGAGCTATAAACAGAACATAAGACATAGCAAGCATTTCAACTGAAAGTATTTTTTTTCCCCATTGTGTTCTGACACAATAACATTTTCATGTTGGGTCTATCAGATTAATTGTTAATAAATAATCAAAATTTCAAAATTAAAAGCAACGAAGTAAGGTGAAGTCCTTATTTACGTTTATTTCTTTCATGAAACCCTTTTTGTTTATTTATTTTAGAATACCTACCCATTTAATTAAATATTGTTACCATGAAATCACAAATACTCATACCATGAAACAGATTTTTGGACATACCACAGATATAAACATAATGTGTATTACGTATAAGTAGATTGAAAAACTAAGTAAATATTGCTATTGGATTTAACTGGGGGTTGGGCGTTGGGTGACATAGATCTACAAAATTTACTAAAAGATAAGGACATATACAAAAACTACTAAAATCACACATGAAAATATCAAAATAAGAATAATAATACTAAAACAACACTCCAAAAAGTTTACAGAACACGATCAGAAGCCTCACCTTCCGCCATCCTGTGTTTTTTTCAGAATGTGCTTGATATTATTGACTGATCGGCTGACTGCTGTGCCGTTGTTGTCTCCAGCAATAAAGAATGAATTCTGCCATTCCATTGCTCCCTAAAAATTGATTTTTAATAATATTTCAGACTAGGGCTGCACGATATTGGAAAAATAATAATGAAAATTGGGATATAATTTTACCAGATGACTTAAATAACTCTTTTTGCAAAGACTTTAGATTGATTGGGATGATTTTATAGGGGAGTGAAATATAAATATATTTGATGTAATTTATCATATACATATAATAAGCTAAATATAGTCATTAATAAACACAATGGAGCAAATATTAAAGTGAAATAAACAGTGATTTATGATATTCTGGGGAGAGTCAAAGAGTATTCGATTACAGAATTTGAATAATCAAATGTAAATTAACAATGCATAGTCTTCATCATATAAATATATCGATGCTCAAACTATATATTGTGCAGCCCTTTTCAGATACAGATATATAATGACAGAAGAAAGAGAGACTTTTGAATTTACTGGCACATCAGCTTCTCTGGCTATTTCATGGCAAATTTACAACATTTTACAAATGTCACTTTTCTATAATAATATAAAATTATAACGATAAAAAGACATCAAGAGCAATAAATAATACATAAGATAAAATTCTAAAACAGTTTACTTTTGTTGTTTATATGTTTAACACTTAAACTTAAAATTAAAAAACTTAAGCTTAAAATTCATTTTCTGTTTAAAATGAATCAGTTTAGTCATAATTCTACAAACCTCCAAAGGTATAGCTCCTGTTCCACACATGGGATCTACAATCACATCGGAAACCTGTGGCTTACAAAGTCTGAGAAGTAAAAACAAATCATTATAGTCATAGATATAATTGTTTGTAAAGTTTAACTTTAAGGACTTTGCCCAAAAATGAAAATTCTGTTATTAATTTCTAACCCTCATGTTGTTCCAATCCCCTGAGACCTTAATTCATCTTCAGAACACAAATTAAGGGGACACGGTGGCTCAGTGGTTAGCACTGTCGCCTCACAGCAAGAAGGTCGCTTGTTCGAGTCCCGGCTGTGCCAGTTGGCATTTCTGTGTGGAGTTTGCGTGTTCTCTCTGTGTTGGCGTGGGTTTCCTCCGGGTGCTCCGGTTTCACCCACAGTCAAAAGACATGTTCTGTAGGTGAATTGAATAAACTAAATTGGCCTTTGTGTATGAGTGTGTCTGAGTGTTTCCCAGTACTGGGTTACAGCTGGAAGGGCATCTGCTGTGTAAAACATATGCTGGATAAGTTGGCGGTTCATTCCGTTGTGGCGACCCCTGATAAATAAAGGGACTAAGCCGAAGGAAAATGAATGAATGAATGAACACAAATTAAGATAATTTAGATGAAATATGAGAGCTCTCATATCGTCCATAGACTGCAACGGTCCCAAGATTTTCAAAGTCCTGAAAAGGAACCAAAACCATTCCATGTGGCTTCAGTGGTTTAACTGTAATCATGTGAAAAACACTTTTGTGTGGAAAAAAAAGGAAAATAAATTTGTTTGCCAATGTCTTCTGCATAAGATCAGGGTACGGGCAAAAAGACACTTGTGTGTGGTGCTGCTGACTCTAATGGCAATACATTGTAAATGTGCACCCATGACCTGTTGCAGGAGAAAAAAATATAGGTGATTTTTTTGTTGTTATTGTTTGCTGCAGAATAGTGTTCTTGAAGCTTCAAATGATTACAGTGGAACCACTGAAGTCACATTGAATCTTTTGAATCTTTTTTTGGTTCCCTTTCTAAACTTTGAATGTTATGGGGCGGTTCCTGTCTATGGAGGATGAGGGATCTCTTGGATTTGATCTAAAATATCTTAATTTGTGTTCTAAATATGTACAAAGGTCTCAGGAGATTGGAACGAGATGAGGGTAAGTAAGAATGTAAATTTTTGGGTAAACTAATCCTTTAAGAGCTTTTCCATCAGTCTACATCAAATACAATTTCATATTGCACAATCAAACTGCACAAAACCAGGACCCCCTCTTCTCTCCCCCACCTCACCACACGACAACCCCAAATCATGATCAATTCTGAGTGTGCCTCACACAGGTGAGTGGCCTTGAAAAACCACCTGTGGAAAACACACTCTTTCATCTCTCTGACACTTCAACCAACATTTGCACCAGTTTTTTTGCACATTTGCACCAGACACTTCTTGAAATCACTCCATATAAAAAACATTGTGCATTCTTGAAGTGTGCTTCACACAGGTTAGTGGGCTTGACAAATCACCTGTAGAAACACTCTTCTCTCAAATGAAAAACCACTTCCCTCTAGCACTTAATTCTCTGAGCACAAACAGTTCATTTGTATAATTAGCACTTCTTGTGTATATTGCCTCTTCTTTTTGAATCGCTAAATGCCTCCTCAATTGTCGCTTTGGACAAAAGCGTCCACTAAATGTAAATGTAAAACAAAACACAAAATTAAAACCCTTTTAAAAACAGTTTATGCAATATTTATATCAATGAAAAAACTAATGTTCACTCAAAAAAGAAGTTTTGAGCAGCAATGAATGATGCTGGTTGTGAAGTAAAATTGAGCAAACTGTATCAATGTGTCCTCTCATTAATGACAAGATGCAAGAGACACATACCAGTTTGGCATGCAAGCGAGTTTTGCTATACTTTTTTGTGATCATAAAATTGTGTTTAGTGCTATATTTATAGGCAGGGAAATTATACTAATAGTAGTTGTTAAAAGAGTATGTACTAAGAACACATATCTTTACACTTTTTTTTAAACATACTGATGTTATGGTCATGTCGTTGATGACTTTCAAAGCATATCGCACAGTTGTGCTTGGAGAGTAAAACTTTAATATATGCAATCCGTATGTGCTAATGCAAAGAAATTGGCTTATTCCAAAACATGCTGCTAAGCAAATAAAAAAGAGAATCAATGAAACTTTTAAAAATGATTACACTGCACTAACTTTCAGTGTATAGCATATAGTAATTTCGGTTTCTCTGTAATGTATTTTGCATTATAAAATAAAACCCATATTCTGTCATAAGCTGTAGTTTGCCTTTTTTTGCTAAATAATTTAGTCAATATAATGATATAACAATATAATGTTTCCCTCTTAATATCAATATAACACTTGTAAATAAATGAAACATTGGTCAATAAAATGTTCTGGTTGGCTGTTGGTGGTGTGATGCTTTACGGGAATATCACTGACCTAAGCATGCCATAAGCCAGTGTAGACCGCAGAGTGGTGGGACCAAAGTGAGTGATGTTTCTCCTATGCAGACTCTCCACGGTGAGAGCAATGCCAATCACAATTTCATTATTGTGGATATTTAACAGCACCTAGCAAATAGGAGAGAAACACATACATTTTTGAGACAATCACTATTTTCACTCAATATCACCATGGTTTGATTTTGGTGCTCAAATTTAACACAGCTGTTTATTTAAGCTGTGAACATTTCAAGTAAAATATTTCACACACATTTTCATACTTAAATTCAATACTCCATATTCACCTTCAAGAATTCACTCCCAAAATATCTAGTTCTGTTTAAAAATACGATGTATAATATTTAAAAGGCAATTTTCAGTTCATTTTATTTCAGTTAAAAAAAACTAAAAACTAAAAATTCTGTTCTGTTTCTGTATTTGGGCTTCCAAAAAAGAGAAGTGCTTACAATTTCATTTTAATTATGTTCCAGAGAATTATAAAAAAAAAAGATATAGCTTTAGCATTTGACAAAGGACAGCTTTCAGAATCTCTCCTGGTTCAGTGCTGGATTCGGCTAAAACTCCTCAAAAAAGGAGCAGCTCCAATCACAATAGAAGAAGCTGTGGATTGTGAGCCACAACCTGTAAGTATTTTTATTGTTAAATCTGATCTATTACATGCAAAGTTTCTAGCGTTAATGGTATGTTGTAGCAAGGACATAAACAAAGGATGTAAACAATGGGAAATGCTTTTTGGCACCGTTAACAATTTAGCTACAAATTCATATTTATCCGTCAAACCCCTGTAAACACCCACAATCTTCACCAGCACTGCATTGTCTCTTTATGCTGCCCCTTTCCGTGCATTCTACATCTCAAATAACAAACTCGCAAAAGATATGTGAACGTTTTATATTACTTACACATGCTTATTCAGAATATATATTTATGAAAGACACTTGTCAGATTTTATTTTAGAGAGCAGGCATGAGGTTCAGCTGTGTCTTCTTCATTTTCTGTCTGATTCAGGCTCAAACTGATATGGTTGGCTACACGGACCGACAGTATTTACACAACAGAGGCAAAGCACATTTTTATTCGTTGTCATAGCGCGGTCAAAACTGTCAGTTGGAGGCAGACAGACGTAAGTATTTAACCGTAAACAAAAACAGGAAGTGCATTTTCAGATTTCAATTAAAGATTACAAGGGCAAACTATTTTTTTTCTTAATGACGCACACAGATGAATTGTTCATCACAAAACTACCAACGTGAGCTAACAAAATCAAAATGTTAGTTTCGATTTCATGTGTACATACCAGCACCAAGTAGATAGGAAAAAAACACTTTTTGATACAATCACTATTATGGTGTAAAAAAAGAAAGAAAAAAAAAAATCGAAACTTTTTAATTTCTAAATCTCACCTCAACGTCAAATTTAGTCATATCAGCTTTCCACTGAAAGAACTCTTGCACTGCTCCTCCAAAGTCTCGAGCAGCATCATTTGAGGTGAAGCAGTGTTTGTCCCCGGCTCTGCTGCAGGTCACTCTGAACTTAAGAGGCATCAGCTCTGACTCCGGATCTTGGCTTTCAGAGGGTTTGTCTTCCTCAGAGTCATTTTCTAGATGAGGAGAAACATCTGCTTGGTTCTCCGTCACCTCTAGAGTCTCACAATCCCCCAAGAGCTCCTCTGGATCAGACAGGACAGTATCAGGGCATTTAGCGCTAACATTGTCGCACTGATCTGACTTTGTGGGGTTGGGTCTTTTCCGACGTCCTTTCTTCTTTCTAATAGAATTGTTCAACTTCCAGACTTCTAAGGCATTGGTCCAAGGCAGCTTGGTGGCCAGTTCTTGCCAATCCAGTAGCACTTCCTCCTATTACAAACAATAAACAATAAATGACTTTTAGTGCTAAAATGATAATATTGGGATAAGAAACATTTCCAAGTGTCCACTGAATGACAATCACAGATTAGTAGATGCATTAAAACTGAATCTATACTGATAAAGTTTAAAAGATTAAAAAGAAGAGATTAACAAGTATGTTTTTGTTTTTTGTCTTGTCTTTTACATCCATTTATTCGGTTTTCTATTAGTGC
This sequence comes from Danio jaintianensis, assembly GCA_903798115.1. Taxonomy (NCBI): domain Eukaryota; kingdom Metazoa; phylum Chordata; class Actinopteri; order Cypriniformes; family Danionidae; genus Danio; species Danio jaintianensis. The sequence continues at coordinate 1,407,203 of CAIGQV010000919.1, forward strand.
CAGAGAAAATCATCATATTCTTAACATGCGATTTAATAACTACATAACATGAGTGTCATACTCTAGTTTTAAAACACTGTATTATTAATGAGAAAAAGTAAGCATGCAAATAGGTATTATATAAACTTCAGAATTCAAAAACTAGCTATTGACAATAACCACCAATACTAAAATACTGTACTTACCTTTGTGGCTTTGAATTGGTAATCTTCATATTCTTTTACCACAACAAACAGATTGTCTAGAGACTTCAGGTGATGTACCTTTAGAAATAAATACATGAATATACACATCATGGGACAATTCAAAGGCAATTAGACACCAATGCTTTCTTTCATGCAATTACACACAGAATTTTAAGAATTTAGTTTTAAGCTAAATCAGCATAAAAGTTGTTTGAGAAATCATTGTATTATAAAAACACAGAAAAAACGAAAAGGTTTCTCAGTCAGAATTATGACTTTACTACTCAAAGCTGTATGTCAATTCCAATAGTACATGAAGATTGAAAAGCATCCAATACAATGAACAATCTTAAATCTTAAGTTTAATATTTCTGTTTTTATTTGATTGTGTAATTCAAAATGCCTTATGGGATTGTAATTCTTGTCCTAAATATAGCTGTTGGGCAAATAACAAAAATGCTATTTTGGTATTTCCTATTCATTTCTGGGCACTAATGGACTCTATTACTATGCAATAAGCACTTTTTTTTCATATTTTTTAAATTATATTAACAATAATAATGATGACATTACATTTTTAACGGTTTGTAGTTTACACCTGATTCACCTAATATCTAGTTGGCTTGATCAAAGGGTTAATCTTGGAAATGAAAATTATGCTATTAACTACTGACCCTCATGTCATTTCAATCACCCTAAGACCATTGTTTGTCTTCAGAACATAAATTAAGATATTTTGAATGAAATCTGAGAGTTGCCTGACCCTCATAGACAGCAAAGGTCCAGACTCTAAAAGATCCAGACAGGGTTTGGAACGACATAAGGGTGAGTAATTATTGACAGCATTTCATTGAATTTTCATTTGATTTAATTTAATCTTTGCGTGAACTAAGCCTTTAATGACCTTTTATTTCTATTACTTGGTTTAAGACTTTTTTTTAGAAAGCATTATGTTTTGATTGAAAGATTTGTTGAGTTTTCTGCCCATGCTTGCTAAAAAAAATTGCATTTATGCACTTACAATGCAAAATACCACAACTTTGGGGCATATGGTACCAAACAACACGTGACACTGAATGAAGGCGCATGTGGCCATGGCTCATGGGCGTAAAATGTCTTGTTGACAGACACTTGCTTATGCTAACCTAAGAGCATCGTTGTTGTTGTTGCAAACTGACAGATTATGTGAAAGAAACTATGGGGCGACTGACCGTAATGAGCTTATCAGTTGTTATATCGAAATAGATTCTTCCTCTGTTTTTGCTGACTCTGGCAGTGGCCCCGAGTTTCTCCTGAACCTCTTCTGCTGCCGTGAGCTCAAACCCCGTCGGGACAGTCGCTCCGATGGTCACAGTCTGATCAGTGTCCTGCATTATCAACACCCTCCTTCACTGCAACACAGCACATTAATCACTGTAACGTTACAACTGACACTACTATTGGTTAAGTCTTCGAGATGATATGATTTACTTCTAGAATTTCGGATTTCTCTACGTAGCTAGCTTATGTGAGCATTTGAGGCCAAAGCATTTGTATAACTTTAGTCGTTGAGTTATTAATGGACTTAACATAAAAATGACAGTGACAGTACATCATTAGTATAAACCCAGAAAGACACACGCAGCAGAAGTTACCTCCTCTTCTTCTGGTGTCATTCTGGTGGTTCAAACAGACATTACTGCATTACTGCCACCTATTGCTAACACGCTATCGGGGTTCAGGGAGTTTTTTTTTTCCCAACTGATATTCCAAATGACACATCAAATTTGCTTATAATGAAAAGTTAACATAGAGAAATCAATGTGATTTGATTTGATTGCAAAAATAACTAAATGCTTAAAAGCTTAACGATCTATATTAACGCCTATATGAAGATATTATAATGTAACACAATGTTCAAATGCAAATTACATCGCATTTGGCTGTTATTAACCACACTTCTTAAGCATTTTCCTTCAAGGCCATAATTATGTTTTCCCATTCATTAAATGCCCGAGAGAACGTTTTATTAATGGGCCTTAACAGGTTTGTCTGGACTGGAGTGGAAGGTGACATGGTTGGCTAAATTTCAATAGATTAATCTAATGAATGAATGAATGAATGAATGAATGAATGAAACATAGCGGCTTTTGTGACTTTCCAAAAGAAAAAGAAAATGATCAGAAGGATAAAGAAAATATCAGAAATATCATTCATTGCCAAACATGTTGTTGTTGAATTTCCTGCCAAGTAATGTAGCTAACATTAATGAGTTATAACGACACTCTAAAATGCTAGATTTACAATGCTCATAACTGTGAAAACAAATGATCAAGGGAATAGAGCAAGTTTTCTCAGTCCTGCACCTGAGATTGAATGATTCCATCGAGTCTAAATGAATGAGTCCAAATGTCTGTAGAATTATCAAGTGTTCCTGAAAATGGCTGGTTCAGGTGTGTTTTTTATGGTTGAAGCAAAACTTTGCAGGAAAAACCTTTAAGAAAATGAGTGGGCACCCCCGGCTTTAAGACACATTGCGTGAGTTCCACCAGTAGTGGGCATTCCTGCAGCAGAAGCAATATCCAATGGTCCAGTGATGAGACCCCTATACGGCACTTTTAGGATAACTGTCGTTAAATGTTATGGCCTGATATGAACTCCTTAATTTACAATAATATAATATAATATAATATAATATAATATAATATAATATAATAT
>CAIGQV010000919.1:1425999-1480866 GCA_903798115.1 Danio jaintianensis
TTTGAATTTAAAGCGACAGTCAGCAAAATTAGGATCAAAACCTGAAAGAGGCAGTTATAAAACATTATTGTGGTATTTTAAAAAGTGGCATAATAGAGCCCTTTAAGTGTGAAATTAAATTTTTTTCCTTCACTTAAAAATAAGTGTGATTGATAAAACTGATTTGTTATGACTGGGACTCAACTCATTTTTTAAGAGTGCTGGAGAGGTAGCATGATGACTTTGACATGTTGAAACCACACAGTCCAACAAGATAATGTTTTAGGCTTGCACAAGTTAATTATTAGATCAAAACAATTCAAATTGGAATCCATTGTTATATTAATTTACTGCCTTTCATTTGATTTAAACTCCATTATTCTGAACGTAGTGTAGTCTTATAACATCATTAAAATCCTTTGAGGATTATTTATAACGGCATTAAAATCGGATAATCATATGATAATCAACAAAATAATCAAGTATATTTACAAGTAATGTATTTGTCAAGTAATTGATAATTTCCATTTTCCAGCTGATTGTTATCACTGCGTAAACCCCAAATAAGTGATCAGGAGTCAGGACAGAGCACTGCAATGGTGAATTAAGAGGACCGTTTTTTTTTTTTTTTTAACATTCAAACATACTTTGAATATTAGTGCATTATTTTTTTGAATATTAATATTATCTTTAGCAGAAAAGAACCTTCCATATTAAAATCTACTGGTCAGCCCATAATTCATTAAACATCTGAAAAGCAAATCGCTTATGCCCCAACATCCAAGCATACTATAGGCCTGAACAGTGCAGTGGCTTTACTTTATATGCAAAGAAAAGAGAGATCTCCAAAGATACCTTTTCAAGTTCTAAAGAAATCTGTGTTCTTGAAATTAATGAAGATAGCAGAAGCCAAATAAAATATATTGTATTCAGTGGGGAAAAGTTGTTGTTGTTTGCTCAAACATTTAAAAAGAACATATTTTAGAGCAGTAATCACAAAACCGTCATACTGTGAAACCGTGATATTTTTATCAAAGGTTTTCATACTGTCAGAATCATATACCGGCCCATGCCTACCTACAGGACCCACAGAGACGCGCCTTTTTTGGGACTTAAAAAATTAGTCTGGCCGGAGATTCTAAATCTCCTAAAATGTCCTGGATTCAGCTTTTGCTTTCACTTTCCAAAGGTGTCGTTAATTGTATGCGTTTTTGCATGACCTTCTTATTTAAGCCTACTTTTGATTGGCTTCGCAGCTGACTGCGCACCACGCACAGCCACGACAGAAACATTAAATAATTCTAAACGACTAAAGACATGGAGAGAATGACACGAAATGATACCTAAACTGGCTGCAAAATGCTTTGGTGTTCAAGTTTGCTTTAAACATTAATTAGAGAGAGAAGCAGATTTTACCTGTCAGTGGGTGCACATGGCTCCTGAATAGCATAAAAGTAAGAGAAATAGTGTATGTCTTTTTTATTTCAACAGTCTTTTTTTTACTTTAACCTATTGAAAAGAAGAGTGTATAACAATGTCATAATAAATAAAAAATATTGTTAAAAATCTAATATTTTTGTTTGTCGCAAATAGTTAACTATTTATGTGATGTGGGTAAAATGTGTTTCAATCCCCCTACCACCGCAAGTGTATTTCAAACCCGTGGGAAGCACTGTATATATACATTTATATAGATTACGTTAACACTTTATAGAAGGTTGTATTAGTTAAGGTGAATGTATTAACGAACAATAAACAATATACTTATTACAATATTTATTCAAATTTAGTTGTGTTTGTTAATGAAAGTAAGTAGTTCATGATAACTCGGTGTATTGTGTGTAACTTACAATAATGCATTAGTAAATGTTGAACTATGATTAATAAATTCTGTGTAGGAATGTGGACAAATAGTGGACAAACACCGCATTGCACAATGTAAACCAATGGAAATCACAGCAGAAAAAATACGACGCTTTATTGTAATATCTTTTGAAAAACATTGTGTATCTGAGGCCATCATTGTGTATCAACATTGTGTATCTGAGGCCATCATTGTGTATCAACATTGTGTATCTGAGGCCATTATTGTGTATCAACATTGTGTATCTGAGAAGCTGAAAATATGACAGGGCATTAATGAGCTGCCGCATGAAAACATTTCCATATACGATTGTTTTCTTTATTTGTAGTGCGAGTGCTTAGTGTATTGCTGATTAGTGTATGACACAAAATTTCAATAGAGATCAATGGGAATGAGGCTCCCTTGTCCTAAATACCCAGAATGCATTGCGCTGTAACAACACATTCCCATTATCTGTTAGTTCATGCTGCTAAATACGTTAACTAACATTAACTAATGAAACCTTATTGTAAAGTATGACCTAGATGATTTATTTTTTGTCTTTTTTTTTGTCAAAGTATGTAATTTTCAGTATATGTGCATACATTGTTTAGAGGACAATATTCTGCAAGGTAACACCTTATTCTATTGAGGTAACACCTTACAATAAGGTTGTATTAGTTAATGTTAGTTAATGCATTTACTAACATCAACAAACAATGAACAATACATTTATTACAGTATTTGTTCATGTTAGTTAATGAAAATACCGTTGTTCACTGTTAGTTTGTTAACTCACAGTGCATTAGCTAATGTTAACAAGCATGAATTTGGCTGTTAATAATGCATTAGAAAATGTTGAACCATGATTAATAAATTCTGTACAAATATTGTTTATAATTAGTTCATGTTAGTAAATACATGAACTAATGTAACCTTACTGTAAAGTGTGACCGACATTAAAATCAGCCTTCTCACTTCAATAAATAGTAATAATTTAACAATGTTTTACTGAAATACAATTTTTGTTACATTAATTCAATAACAAATCATAGGTATTGTACACCACACCTTTGCAGACTCACTATTGGTTGAATCAGTATTCCTTCTTTTTTCTTATTCAGCAACTTAGGAATGCGTTTATTAGGATATTTTGACTCCAGTCAAACAGCATTTTGACAAGTTTTCTACGTGCACGATGGCCCTTAATGAAATGATGGATTATTCAGATAAAAACGATACTAAAATGTAAAGAACAATGTACAGAAATGTTAAATTGATGTTTGCTATTTGTTCATAAACTGTAGTGTTGGTAAAAGGGATGACAGTATTGTGAAAGAGAGGGCATTAATCATAGTGGATCAATAATAGCAGTGAAATGTTAATTAGTTTATATGTAAAAATACAGTATACAGTACAGTGTGTTTATTATAACTGTTTGCTGTATGTCTCGTGACATTTGCCAATTACTCAACTCAACTTTTATTCCTTAAGCACTTTTTTATAGTAGTAAATATAGTAAATGACTATTTAAAGCTATTTTGGCACTAAAGACATCTTTCATTTTTTTTATGTGATGTCTACATGTTTTTTCAGATTTGACCTGTTTATTTAGTCTGATTTGCAGACTGTTTTATTGTCTTGTCTTGTTTGCGCATTTGGCCTGTGACGAATGCAGCAAAGTGCCCCAATTCTTTTTGTTTCTGTATCCACTCCCATTCTGATGCTCATTCATCTCTATTATGAGTGTGCTTTTGGTCTGTTGTGAATTGTTCTGCTTGACTGCCTTCCTCTTCCCATGCTCTTCTGTTCTCCCACCCTCTGCCACCATTCCACAGCTTTCACATTTCTTACGTTTTTACCCAAATCTGAAGTGTGAACAACTGTTTTAAACATTTGACCTGTTGATAAAAGCAGTTCTTCTGAGACCACACATTTCCCCTTTCTTCACTTTGATATTTGGATTGAACATTTTTAAACTAAGCCAAACAATTTTATATTTTAGACAGTTATGCACACAAAGCGATAGCATTGGTTCATCATGGGATTACTGAAAATTTAGTTTAAATTTGCTTATAAAATGTTAGGACCGCAAGATCTCTTTTTTTTTAAAGCAGACATTACTTAATTATGAAAAGAATTTGAAAAATGTGAGTGTTATCACAGAGATTTTCATATTTAAATCAAAGTTGCTGTAATCATGCTGCAAGCCATCCATCAAGAGAAAGAGCTTGATGGTACGTAGTCCACTCTAACACACAATATATGGTGGAAAAAATTGAAATGACAGCTCCTGTACAGGCTGGTGGAATATGTTGACTGTGAGCCTAAATGGTTTTGTTGACCCATATATTGACCCTATATTTTGCAACCATTTTGTACAGGGATAGACAAGTTTGGTCTTGGAGACTCGCAGCCCTGTCATACAGTGCTGTGAAAAGGGGTGCGATAAAACAAGATTATTAGACATTGATAAAGCTCTGGTTTTTTTGTCATTTTTGTAAAGAGAGGTTACGTTTTGATCTTCTAATGGTCTCACGCAGTCATGTGATGCAATTTTGCAGATCAGAATTCACAAAGTTTGAACTTGAACTTTGGAAAACTTGCGTTTCCATTCTACTGCATTCGTGTTCGTATGAATGGAAATCTATGGGCCGAAAAGTGCAGTGTGACTGAGGCTTTACACTCAGACATTGATTTGCTTGTTCAGGTGTGTTTGATTATAGTTGGAGCCAAATTCTGTGGGATTGCGGCTCTCCCGGACAAAGCATGCCTACTCCTGAGCTAACCAAAGGCTGCAGTAGCAAGGAACCGAAATGGAGAGAAAAAAAAGAGACCTGTGGAGAAATCCTGGCAGTTTGGGGACCAGTTCACCCCAGGCTAAGCAAATAAAGAAAGCAAAGCTGCAATAAAACCAGTAGTAGTCGACAGGTTTATCAGTGGCCTTGGGCTTGATTAGCATCATTTCTGATAGAGCTGTAAGTCCCAACTAGTACTTGCGTGATTTGGTCAAGATGGCCCAGGGGAGGGCGTCATGGTGGCGCAGTGGGTAGTGTGATCGCCTCACAGCAAGAAGGTCGCTGGTTCGAGCCTCGGCTGGGTCAGTTGGCATTTCTGTGTGGAGTTTGCATGTTCTCCCCGTGTTCGCATGGGTTTCCTCCTGGTGCTCCGGTTTCCCCCACAAGTCCAAAGACATGCTGTATAGGTGAATTGGGTAAGCTAAATTGTCCGTAGTGTATGTGTGTGAATGGGTATGTATGGATGTTTCCCGGTGATGGGTTGCAGCTGGAAGGGCATCCGCTGTGTAAAACATATGCTGGATAAGTTGGCGGTTAATTCCGCTGTGGCGACCCCAGATTAATAAAGGGACTAAGCCGAAGAAAGAAAATGGATGAATGAATGAATGGCCCAGGGGATCTGAGCTAAAAACTCACCACTGATGTCTTTGCTGAGGATCTGTCCGGAGGGCTTTTCTTACTGGTGTCTTTGTTGTCCTTAAGGGCTGAGCTGTGGTCATTCCTGGCAGGACCACTGTCGGATCTAGATACAGACCAGATCCATGTGACTGCATCAACTTCGGAATGAGGAGGAGATAGTCAGACTAACATAAAGGATTAGTTCACTTCCAGATTGAAAATCATCTGATCATTTATTCAACCCCTTGTAGATATATGCTGATATTCAGTAATTCAATCTATTGTGATAATGTACTTGCACGATATTGATCTCGTAGGCACTTCTAAATACAGATAATAAATATTCATTATCTCAACTTTTAGAGTGCCTTTTAATTATAGCGCCTAATGCTTGGACACTTGTTAATGTTGGAAAACACTAACAATTTTGCATATTAAACTGGCCTGCTACATGATTAAATATAGATTGAACATTCTGTGACTATTAATAGGGATTAACAATAGATAACGTTAATTTTACTAAACTCACAATGAACACTACAAAAGCTTTTTGTTCGTTTTAGGTGATGTTCATTTACCTTGGATAAAAATATCACGGTTTGACGGTATTGTGATTACTGCTCTGAAATATATTCTTTTTAAATGTCAAAACGTTTTTTCCGCTTTGAACACAATATATTTTATTTTGAGAAACATTTAAAATATTTTGGAACAATAAACATTCATTCATTAATTTTCAACCGCTTTTCCGGGGCCGGGTCGCGGGGGCAGCAGTCTTAGGAGAGAACCCCAGACTTCCCTCTCCCCAGACACTTCCTCCAGCTCCTCCGGGGGGATCCCGAGGCATTCCCAGGCCAGCCGAGAGACATAGTCCCTCCAGCGTGTCCTGGGTCATCCCCAAGGCCTCCTACCGGTGGGACATTCCTGGAACACCTCCCTAGGTAGGCGTCCAGGAGGCATCCGAAACAGATGCCCGAGCCACCTCAGCTGACTTCTCTCGATGTGGAGGAGCAGCGGCTCTACTCCGAGCTCCTCCCGGGTGACAGAGCTCCTTACCCTATCTATAAGGGTGCGCCCTGCCACCCTTCGAAGGAAACTCTTTTTGGCCGCTTGTATCCGAGATCTTGTCCTTTCGGTCATGACCCAAAGCTCATGACCATAGGTGAGAGTAGGAACGTAGATTGACCGGTAAATCGAGAGCTTTACCTTTCGGCTCAGCTCCTTCTTTACCACAACAGACCGGTACATCGACCACATTACTGCTGCCGCTGCACCAATCCGCCTGTCAATCTCACGTTCCATCCTTCCCTCACTCGTGAACAAAACCCCAAGATACTTGAACTCCTCCACCTGGGGTAAGGACTTTCCTCCAACCTGGAGATGGCAAACCACCTTTTTCCGGTGGAGCACCATGGCCTCGGACTTGGAGGTGCTGATTCTCATCCCAGCCGTGCCACACTCGGCAGCAAACCGCTCCAGTGCATGCTGAAGGTCCATGTTCGATGCAGCCAAAATATATAAACATAAATATGTCAGGCATGTCAACAATAAACATGTCAGGCTAAATAATTCAAAGGAATCATTGACTTCTGCTGTCTTCATTATTTTCTAAAACACAGATTTCTTTACAATTTAAAATGACATCTTGGATATATTTTCTTCTGGAGATACTGTTATCCTAAAAAAACAAAAAAAACAAAAAAAAACCTTACATATATCGTAGGAATGGTATAGAAGAAAATTTTGCCGGTTTTAAAACCTTGACTTTTTGACCTTGAAAACGGTTATCATCCCATGCCTACTCTACAGTATTCTTGATAATACAGTATTCTTGTTATTATACCTCTTAAAGTAACCTTTTTTTTGCAGCTTTGGTCAATATCGTGAAAATACTGTATACCATGGTAAAAGCTCCAGCAATTATTTGCAACATGAAAATTTGATACCATCATAAGCCTACCCTTGTCATCCAAGATTTCTTTCTCACTGCAGTCAAAAAGAAATGAAGGATTTTGAGGAAAATATTCCTGGATTTTTCTCCATATAGTGGACTTTTATGGTGCTTGGTGGTTTAAATTTACAAATTGCAGTTTCAATGCAGCTTCAAAGGACTCTAAACCATCCAAACTGAGGAAAGTTTAGAGCCCTTTAAAGTTGCAGACTGGAAAACCACTGAGCTCCATGGAAATCCACTATATGGAGACAAATTGTGCATGTTTTCTTCAAAAACCTTATTTTTATTTATCTGAGGAAAATAACTAATACAAATTAATAGCTAATCCATAAGAGTAGACGCCATTCTTATTATGATGTGACAAGTGCATTGGGTGTTTTGGGACGTTTTCGCAGGTGCCAGATGATTAAAATTAAAGTGCCCCTATTATGGCTTATCAAAGGTTCATATTTTGTTCCCCAATAACAGGCTGATATGCATGCAGGATCAAAAAACACTTTCATTTTCTTATAATTTGCACTTATTTTTACCTTATTGTCTTAATGACTTTTATATGATTTGTTCAGCGATTTATTTTTCCAGACCCCTCCTTTTTGTGATGCTACATTTGCTGTGATTGTTAGGCGGAATGGATTTTTCAGTCCTGTTCCCGCAAAAATATTATTTTCTCCCACTCATTCAAGTATTCAAGTTTTGTCCTGCTCCAGCTCACAAATGCCCACAAGTAAACATATAAGTATTCTGGACCTTACCCCCTGCATCCATCCATCAAATCTTGTCCTGCAGAAGTGCAGCTCTCTAGTCCGATGACCCAGTCTGTTGTGATTGGACTCAGCTCATGCCGGAAATGGAACACCCATCACATATTATAAGTGTTAAAGCAAGCAACCAGAGTGCAATATGTTTGAGAGCCCTATGCAGGATAAAGCACTGCAGTTAGTACACCACCATATTGCTCATCATAACTCCATGTAATAACAACAACAAACATTCAGAATTAATCAAGCCAGTATTAATCAACTTTGACACAGCATATGCGCACATCATCGAAGGTTTGTTCTACTGCATGAGAGGATGGCATGCTTAAGCCATTGTAATGAATGAGATTCATAGTGCAGAGCTTTCCATGTCCAGTGTGAAAGCCACTTTTTATCCGGTTATCTAGAGACATAGAAGCTTTGCAGTGCGAACACAGCACACAACTAAATACATATTTTGCATGCTACAAAGAACAAATAGGCAATCATTTTAATAAAAAAAAAAAAAAACTCTGTACATCTAGTCTTTGGTACTGATCCTTCCTTTAATAACAAACGGCTGGCAATTCAACATGCTGAATCAGGCCAACAAGTTCCAACATTAACCTAATGAGAGCCGACGTGTGGAACACATCAAATCAACTAGCCTGACCATGGACCGTTGAAGTCCAACGGCCGACCGTTAACTTGGTGTGTCCCGGCCCTACGATTTAAAACTATATGATGAACTTTTTCACCCACTTAGAGCTGTTACACACCGCGTATAAGGTCATTTTCAGAAATCCAATAATGCAGCCTAACATTCACTTATGGCAAAGATTTTATTACCCACAATCCATCAGTGCAGTGCTGACAGACCCTGGTTAATATAATCATTCTTGTTGGTTTTAGAATGCTCACTATCTGGTGCTTTTCAAATCAGCTGGAGTGCAGGATCTGCAGGGCAACCATGCAATAACCAAATACAATAATCTAGCCTTGAGGTCACAAATACATGCATGTATTACACATTGACAACATGTGCCATACAGATTGCCATCAATTAAACACAGCCAAGTGCTTGACTGGCAATGAGGACTTAACAGAACCTCAGGTCAGATTGAGCCAGTATTCTAAATTTGCAAAAAACTTCATAAAATCAGTTCATAAAACACATGTACTACATTCCACGTTTTCTAAAGGCTTACATTGTTTATAATTGTAAACATGTATCATTTTATTTTATTATATTACATCATCATTAGTCAGGTGTTGGGTGTTTCAGGTTTCAAAGGTGTACAAACATTGGCTTTGCCTCTGTCTGGGTTAATATTTAGCTGTCCAAGGATCAATCTGCATGGTTCAGCGAATATGATTGGAATTTCTTGATATTTGCCTTATTCATTTTAAGCTATTTCATCTGTTGGGATTTAAAAAAAAAAATCTTTAGGACCTTTCAAAATATCTTCTATACAAGGATATGTTTGTATTTAATTGACCACTTAATTAATCTGATCATTTTTTCGTATTTACGAATTCCCATGAATTCTTAAAGATATTTTTAGGAGCTGGACATCATTCAGTTGATGTTTTGATATAAGGAGTTCGTTTCTCACCCTAGAGGTGTGTTGGGCAAGTGTGTACAAGTTTTGACCAGAGGAATAATTGTATGTTTGAGTTGTAAACAGCATCAGATGACTGCTTTTATTTCTTTATTTTCAAGTACTGTTTTTTCTCTCTAGGTTGAACATGAAATAATTTTGTAATTGATTTACATTTCTCTGTTTTATTGTATCTTATGCAAGAATTGGTTATTTTCATGTCTTTTAAATTTGACCTTGAAGGAGTCACAGATGATGTAAATTTCAACAGCAATAGGACTTTTAACACTCTTGTTGGCTTTATTTGTGTGTCCATTTTAAAATAACTGCCAATGTAACTGAACTGTAACTGTTAACTCAATAAAAGTGTATAAAAACTGTATAAAAGCAATATGCAATATCAGAATCCAGTTCTGAATGTCCAAATGTATTTGTAAATGTAATATGACATGATAATTGAATACAATAGAAGCAAAATATTAATACAGCTTCAGTTTTTATAAGGATTTCTACCTATTTGCTTTAACTTTGCTCACTCACATGAGCAATTTACATTTTTAAATATTTTGTCAAATACTTAAGTATTGTATGTTTCAGGGTCTGTGTAAATGTGAACAGATGCAAGCATGTTAAAACCATGCTTTATGTAAAAATGCATGAACACTCCTGACATCACATTGAACCGGTAGGGATATTACTATTGCCTCTCAAATTTGCTCCGCAGTCTAGCAGATATTTCCTTTTGAGGTTGGCAGGTTTAGACATGTTTTGTTTACGGAACAGATCTTAACTGTGCTGCAAGGTTTGTGGACTATTCATTCATTCAATTCAGTTGAATCTTCAAATATTTTATTAATACAACCTCTCATAGAGGCAGCTGTGACGTTTTTGTTTAAAGTAGGTCAGTTGACACAGATATTGGATGTATAGATATCTTACTTACAATATACACAGAATTCAAGGGTACAGTTTAGCATGGAGATAGATTTCAAACATGGCAGAGCATTAACCTTTTAGATCCATTTACTGGACATTTATCAAGAGGGGTGATTGATTCTTGTGCAAATACATCTTTACATTTTAACCGGAATTGGAGTTTCGGTGCTTTTATTTATGATTTGAATCTTTGTATGACAGTACTGCCATCTTAAAAAGAATTTATTTTATTAAATAATAATATTTTATTTATTTAAGTTAAATTCATTATAAACAAGCTCTGAATGTACCATTGAACCGTCAGATTACAAAGTGTAAAGATCAAACAGTTCTTATTCTAAAAAAAGAGAGCATTTTTAGTTTAATAACATTTTAACAAAGAAATGTCTTCAATGCAAAATTGTTTATTTAAAATTGAAACTATATTGGAATTGAAGCACAGGGCTGTGCTGTGTCTGACAACTCAAGGTATTGTTTTGTGGAATTTGAACCGCATCCTGAAGCCAGTGGACCAGAAATGCATTGCCGCACTACATCTTTACAATTCTTAAGTTTGTTGATCTTTGTCCAAATAAAGAAACCTCAGCAGCATACGTACCTACACCTATCAATGCTTATTATTTTTTTAGTTTTCAGCTATCTAATTTGAACTTTTGAGAATTGATTCAGAATTGTGATGTATCGATGAATTAATTCACCCCCCCCCCCCCCCCCCCTCCACTCCTATTTACCAACATAATAAAATGTTGGATTAATTTAAAATGTTAAAATCAGGTTTACCTGTTGTAGAGGTAATGAAACATACTTAACACCAATGCCTGGGTTTTTGGCTTTGAAACGACGGTGAAATGTGCTACCTGCAGCAATCATTTTGGAAAACTTATTACCCACAGAAATTATGCTGGGCTGTTTAATACAGCCTGTTTAAGTGTTTTGATAGTAAAAAAATTAGATGCATCTGCAATAATAAGAAATGTATCTAGAGTAATGCATATCCAATGAATCTGCATCATGACATTTTGTAATTGACAAACTTGTTGCTCCTACCAAAAGTATACTTGATTTGTTCTGTGAATGTTAATTTTTCATCATTTTTAATCATTTCGTCTTAGGTTTAGGTGATGGGGACTTTTGTTTGACACCATTGTGTGTATGCATGTCGACCCTGCAGATCAAACCCTGGTAAGAAAACACTGTTTGCCTCTCTCTGGTTACAGTAAGTTTGAGTAAATGTTTGCCACTTTAATGTAGTTTTTGGTGTGCTCAGAATATGTCTGAAGTTTTGACTCAAATAACGCTACCGTTCATTTAACATAACATGCTGAAAATGCAATTTTTGAGACATGCCTAAAAAGAGCTGTTTCGGTGTGTATCACTTTAAATACAAATGAGCTGCTTATTCAAGCTGCTTATTCAAGTGTTTACACAGATTTTTTTAAAAACGGACCCATCGCAGGAAGTTTGATTGACAGGCGGTCTGACCACTCATAATCCCAATACTATGTACACCACATTTGCATGCAGTTTTGAATGACATACAAACCATATGGTAGAGTTTGCAGATTCAGATTGAGAACTCACAACATTACATTTTTATGTTTAACAGCAGGAGACTGTTACAGACTGGGGAATAGGGGTGGGTTAATTGACCCTTTACAAACCCCTGCCCCCACTTCTCCTTGTCTGACAATCTTTTATAGTATCAGCCATGGCGCTCCCCTATCAATTTGTGCACTCCCAAGAGAAATAGTGAATCATTTCTGGACAAATTTACATACTGATTTCAGACAAAAGCAGACATGAGATATATATTTAGGATGTGAGGGTTACAAAATGAGAATAAAAATAAAGATTTAAGTATAGAAATGGGACGTCTGCTCATTTGAATATAATTATAAAATGTTACATATTGACTCCCTAACATAATTCACAAACAGACACAAATGGTGGCATCTCAAACAAAATAAAGCTTTTTTAATAGACAATAAAGATGAATTCATTGTTTATCAGGGTCTCTGGTCTATGCGGTTTAAGTTAGCTCATCTCAACTGTCATCAGGTAGTTAGCTGATTATTTTGTCACATCACAGATTGCATCTCCATAAACTGAAGTTATGCAAGCTGTGCTGGTCCAATAACAGAAAAGTTTAGTTCATTCGTCTCAAGTCCTTGCATTTTGAGTCATTCCTTCAGCAGTTCATCAGTTGACGATGATCCGTCCACACAGACATATCCATTTCATTCACTTAACAATAATAATAATAATAATAACAATGAAGGAATCATTATCAAAAAGCAATTTCCACTTGTATACATTTTAATCAAATTTTTTCTCTCCCTTTCATTTTCTCTCCCTCTTTGTTGTCAGAATAGTTGACATGCCACCTGGGATGGTGTGTGTGTTCTCTTCTCTTTTCACCATACTGTGTTGCTGTGCAGTCACCCAGAGTTCTGCTTCTTCCAGACAACATCCCACTTTTCTACGCAATGACACCTACTTTGAGCACCTGGCTCTGCATCCTGACCCTTCAGTGGGTCGGGTGTATTTAGGCTGCCGTGATCGACTTTACCAGCTTTCTTCAGAACTTCAGCTTGAGGCAGAGGAAGAGACGGGGCCTGTGATAGACAGCCGTGAATGCCTTCCCCCCATTAGTGAAGCAAACTGCCCACAAGCACAACTGACCAATAACCACAACAAGCTACTAATTGTGGATCCTTATAGTCAGGAACTCATCAGCTGTGGAAGTGTTTATCAAGGAATATGCCAGAAACGAAGTTTGGATGCAGTAGGGAAAGTGATTTTCACTGCAGAAAGGCCTGTGGATACGCAATATGTGGCTGCTAATGACCCCAGCGTGTCTACAGTAGGACTTGTAGCACTCACAAGAGGACGTGGGAAACAGCAGCCAATGTTATTTGTTGGACGTGGTTACACCAACAGTCAACCCCCAATATCTACTCGAAACTTAGTTACAGAACCCGTTTTTTCATATGAAGAAACTTCAAAGTTAGCGGTGGCTGGAAGGCTTTCGGAGTACGACCATCATTTCGTAACCTCATTTACACATCGTTCTTATGTCTACTTCATGTTCTATCGGAGGGACTTAAAGTCACAGTCGAGGGAATATCGCACATATGTTTCCCGTATGTGTTTGGATGATGCTGCGTATTATTCTTATGTCGAAGTTCCATTAAGTTGCCGTTCATCCAGAGGAAAGAATTATAACCTTCTGCAAGCGCTACATGTTGGCCTGCCAAAGTTTGGTAAAGTTTGGGGAAGGGAAAATGCAGCTACTTCAGAACAAGAGGTCCTGTTGGGGGTATTTTCAAGCCATTTCGCTTCCTCAAGCCGGCCCAACGAAGAGTCTGCAGTATGCGTGTTTTCGCTCGAAGAAGTGGATAAGCGTATAAATTCCACAAGAGATCTGTGCTACACTGAAATGGGTCGTGCAGATGGACATGAGGCCGCATACATTGAGTATGAAGTCAAATCAAACTGTGCCAATCTTCCAGCGGTAAGTTTGAAAATCGGAAGTTTACTGTTTCAATGTGAACAGCTTCCAAGTGCCACTATTATTTCAAATAGTTTTTAGAGCTCTATATTTAATGACAAATAAACCTATAACCTTAGTTTGACATTGACAAAATGTTTTTCAGATGGAAAAAAATGGCATATGTGTCTTTTCTTTTATGGCCCATCAAGTATGAAGAGAAGAAAAACACCTCCAAATGAACAAAAAAAGTCTACATTTTATGTAGATAATTACATAGAAAATATTGCTATAGAAATTTACATATCAAACATGATATGCTATAGTCTTTATACATTTATAGTTCTCTTTATCAGTTTAAGCAGTCTCATATAGTCCAAGACTATATATACCCTCCCTAATCCCAATTGGAAAGATGAAACAAGCAAAACAAAACAGAAACTTAATACTATGATGTGTCATTCCTGACTGCTTAAGTTCATCTGAAATTAAATTTAGTACATAGACAAGGCCTAAAGTAAAGGTCTATATGAGTTTAAATATATAACATAGACAACATTTGAAGGGGATCAAAAAAGTTTTTCAGAATTGTCCTTAGACAAGATTGAGTGCTGTTCGGTAGTTTTAGGACAACTTTGATGCAAGGATTTGAACCCTTTCAAATGTTGGTACTACAGTTGGGCTTTAAAACCTTGAAGGTGTTATTCTTGAGCAATCACCTTTGTTCCTCAAACTTGTCACTTAACACTTAATGTCTTCAGAGGACACAAACCTGTATTTTAACATGGCACTATGGGTTAGGGATGATAACGAGCAAGATAATAGTTATAATCCACATCCCAGCTATAACAATAATGACACAGAGGGTCAGAATTCACCATTGTTTTAAAGAGCACAAACTTGTATATCAAAACTTTTTTTTGCATGTATCATAAATAGAATGATGTTTACACTAATCTGGTTATCATTATAGTTCTTTTAGGCGTGAATGAGCATATCACACAATAGTAAGAGCAGATGAATGAAAAAGAGCTATTTTTAGTTTTAATATGTTAGACGAGAAAAAAAAGAGCTACATTTTCAGAAGCCCTAACTCCAGTCTTTACTTGAAGAAATCATTCTAATTTGCTGATGTGAGAAATGAAGCATAGTTCACACATAATTGAGAATTTGCCAGTCAGTACCACATTCAGGTCACCCAGGTTGTAGGTTGTTTTTGTTTTTTTCCTTCAGAAAAACATTAAAGACCTTATTAGCTTGAATAAAATGTAAGTTAACGGCTGCTAGCATTTAGAGAATCCAAGAAGACCAAACAATCCTCTGAATCCCTCTGGTTCTTGACAATAAATTGAGGTCTTATGAAATAAATGTCAGATCTGTGCAAGATTCATTAATCAGACAATTATTACTAATCAGACAATCATCCACAGCCATTGCAATTAGTCTTAGCTTGTGTACAACAGTTTTAAGCATGAGCTTCCCTGCGCATAATTCTGGTTCAAAGTCACAAGTGATGTGCTAGCCAACTTGGGCTTTTCCTGGATGCTGGAACCTTCTGTTAAAAAGGTTGTAAATAGACAGGTTCAGCTTACATGAGAATGTGTGCCTTGGTATACATCATTGTTTCAGGAAGCTTGCTCTTTCACGAAAGCATTCAGGACCATTTACAGAGGGTTTGAATTAGTAATGGTAGCGGTGTGTCATTTTGCTTTGTAAGACCTCAATATATTCATTTAGTTTGCCTGCTTATGTTTCCAGCTAATAACTTGGCATTAAATCACCAAGGAGCATGGTTTTAGCTAAAATGTAATATTTTTTAAAGGATTAATCACCTACATTTAACAGCAGTTATTGATTTCATCTGATTAACAAACATTAAAGAACAACTTTTGTTCAAAATAATTGAAATGTTTTCACGTAATATTCTTTTTCTGATGCTTTTTGTCAATTGAATGCATTCTTGCTAAAAATCAAGAATTAAAGGCTTTTTAGGCAATACCTGTTTTTATGTTGACCATGTCACTTAAAAGGTATTTGTCAAGGCTGTTTTTATTTGTCTGTTGTAAAACAGTGTGTCATATATTCTTTTTTTATTTTTTACTTTTGTCTCAACAGAACACTTTAGATGCGTACCCATGTGGCTCTGATCACACTCCTAGTCCAATGGCTAGCCGGGTGCTGGTGGAAGCTGAGCCAATATTTGACAGCCCATCTGTCCGTCTCACTGCTGTGGCTGTGAGTGTCAGGGAGGAACACACTATTGCCTTTTTAGGGGACTCACAAGGAAACTTACACAAGGTATTAAGAGTGTTTTATTTTTTTTAGCGATCGGATGTTTTGTCATTTTATTTCATGCAGGTCTTCCATTGATTTGCGGCTAAATCAAAAATCATTTAAGAGAGAGCATTTTAGAGCACGTTTAATTCTTCTTTAGTTTTGGTCAGAAGGTGTTTTTTATCATCCCCAAGGTGTTTCTTGGCCCAAACGGTGAGGTGGAAGAATATGCAGAAATCTCCATCCAGCCCAATGCGGCAATAAGCAGAGAGCTGAGACTTGACCATCAAGAAAAACATTTGTACATCTTGACAAGTAACATGGTAAGTATCACTTTTTTGAAGTGGACTTGGCGGTGCTAATGTTGACAAAGTAGTTTATATTGGAAATGGATAATGGAAAGAAATTTGAGCTGAACAAAAAACCTCAACAAGCTGGAACATGCCAAGCCGACGGTTGGCCATTGGGCTTCATCGGTCAGGTGGTGTGGTGTGTTCCACACGTTCCCACTCTTTGGGTAAAGGTCAGAGATGTAAAATCAGTTTCAGCTGAGGTCAGCATCGATTGGTTATTAATTAGAGCACGAGTGTGACGTAGTGAAGTGACATAGCAAGTAAAGTCAAGAAGGAACACAAAGAGGCTGGCTGTATTTTCGCTACATTTCTCAGTAACACTTTATTTTAAGTCACAATTCATGCTGTTAACAAACCATTAACTAAGACTTTTGGCTCGATAAACTGCTAATTAGCTGCTTATTATTAGTTATTAAGGTAGTAGTTGGGTTTAGGTATTGGGTAGGATTAGGGATGTAAAAGCCAGTAGTAAATGTGATCTATTGTGAATTGTAACCTGAAGTGTTACCCATTTCTCAAATATTTGCAAACGATAGGGATTATTAGATTATCAGACATATTTGTAGGAGCAAATCCATGATTAACAATTACTGGTAGAATGGTACTGAACATGGCTTTGTTCTTGTGTAGCTTCAAACCTGTGTTATATTTTTTGAGAAACACAAAAACAAAAACCATGTTGGCAACCAAACAATTTCAGTTCCCATTAGGTGAGGAAAAATATAATGGATGGCAATGAGAACTGAAATATTGTTAGGAGAAATATTAAATACTCTTAAGAGTAATGAAATTTTATCACAGCCTTGTAGATGGGAAAAATAACTGACCCTTAAGTGATGTGCTTTTGGTCATATTTGTTTTTACAATACAGTCCAGCAAAATTGTGAACAGCAAAATTGACAAATTAGATAATATTTGTATATAACAAATACTTACATATGCAATATAAAGTGCTATGATTTTTTGGGCCTGATATAGATTCCAAAAAAACCTGACATGGGTATTTTTCACTATATCTATGTTTAAATTAGATCAACATATTCTGAAGTTCCCTCCAACTTCAATGTTGTGACGTATTTCCAACTGAAACGAAATATTGAATACATGGTGTAATTTTTATTTAATTATTTTATTTTTTACACATCGCCATTACTCGCATGCAGTAAAATAATAATTAGAGAGGAGCGGTTAAAGAGCCTGTTTTATGGACTTTTAAAAATGGCCTTTCATGCAGTGTGTAACTGTGTAAGCTGTTGGTGAATGAAAACATCCGGCAGAGTTTTAAATGTGAAAGTGCACTGTGTATAAAGTTATTGACTCATAGTGTATTTGAGGTTGCTCTACATATTTTAGTAGAATGTGAAATTTTAAAGACCACTAGACAAGATTTTTATACTGAGATGTTTTTAAAAATCTATCCTTGGGAAGAAGTTTAAGTTTTTTATCATATATTCATTCATTCATTTTCTTTTCGGCTTAGTCCCTTTATTAATCTGGGGTTGCCACAGTGGAATGAACCGCCAACTTATCCAGCATATGTTTTACGCAGTGGATGCCCTTCCAGTGCAACCCATCACTGGGAAACATCCATAAACTCATACACTACGGACAATTTAGCTTACCCAATTCACCTATAGCGCATGTCTTTGGACTTGTGGGGGAAACCGGAGCACCCGGAGGAAATCCACACGAACACGGGAAGTTCGCTGGTTCGAGCCTCGGCTGGGTCAGTTGGCATTTCTGTGTGGAGTTTGCATGTTCTCCCCGTGTTCACGTGGGTTTCCTCCAGGTGCTTCGGTTTCCCCCACAATTCCAAAGACATGTGCTATAGGTGAATTGGGTAAGCTAAATTGTCCGTAGTGTATGTGTGTGAATGTCCGTAGTGTATGTGTGTAAATGGGAGTGTTTGGGTGTTTCCCAGTGATGGGTTGCAGAGGAAAGGGCATCCGCTGCGTAAAACATATGCTGGATAAGTTGGCAGTTCATTCCGCTGTGGCGACCACAGATTAATAAAGGGACTAAGCCGAAAAGAAAATGAATAATAATCATAATAATAATAATAATAATTAATATTAGAGTAATTTCTGAAGGATCATGTGACTCTGAAGAGTGGAGTAATGAAGCTGAAAATTCATCTTTAAAATCACTGGAATAAATTATTAAATTAAATTTTAAACTACATTTGAACAGTTATTTTGTAGTGCAATTACATTTCCCAATTTTACAATGTGTACTGTATTTTTGATTAAATAAACACAGCCTTGGTGTGCAGGATAAGCTTATTTTAAAACATTTAAAAATCCTACTGACCCCAAACTTTTGACCAGTAGTGTATGTTGATTCTGCTATGAAATAGCCATAAGTTGCTGATGTGGCAATAAAAATGATCTCTCCAAATGGATGTTTAGCCGTTTTGTTGTGATGTCTGAGTGAATCATTGCCTGCCCATTTGTTGCGCTCACCGAACTGGGAAAACTTGAACCCCCCTCCCTGAAACACTGTAATGGATTCCGATGGACCAGATTGCATCATGTTGCGAAGAGGTCTTGCTCTGCATGATGTAAGGGATTTTTTAAAAATTACTTCCTAATGATGAGGCTTTGAGGAATCAGATCAATACCTCAGTATAGCCACAACCTTGTACTGATTTCCTGCCATTTTACTGTCGCTACAGCAATCTACCCTACAACACAGGATACACAGGCCTGAATAACAACCTGCACGTGTGATTTAAAATTCATTTTTGTTGGCAAGAAAAATACCTGCAAAATATATAATTAGTTGAGTGAGTTGTTTAATCTGTGCAGCTTGTAGGTCTCTGGTTAACCAGCTAAAACGTCTTTCAAACCGGGCATGAAAAGCTCTGCGCTGTGCTATGAAACCTATTCATTTCAATGGCTTGACGCTTACCACAGAACACATGCAACAGCACACACATCCAACAAACTAGTACAGCCAAATTTATATGTTATAGAAAAATATTAAATACAAAAAAAAAAGGAAAAATAATGCAAAACAAATGTGAAAAATGTAAACGTTTTTGCAATATTTTGCTTGAATTTAATTGTATTATCTTTCAATTTCTAAATATGTTTGGTGACTAAAATATTATTTTAATAAATATATCTGTTTAATAAATCTGTTTTGTTTAAATGCACCAAAATACATTGCCTATATTCACTGAGAAATGGATAAAAATATTCATTTTCAAAATGGGGTGTGCGCAATAATGCTGAGCACTGTAACATTGTCGATTAATACTGAATGTTTGCTGTTGTTATTACTTTGAGTTCTGATAATAAAGTAGAGGAATATGCTGCTGTACAAACTGTAGTGTTTATTAATACGTTCCTGAATTGGGCTCACACATATACCATGGCTGCTTGTTTCAACACTTCGTAATCCAGTATTGGTGATGGGCGTTCCGTTTTCAACAGACGCTGCAAGCAGTAGACCAATCACAACAGACTAAGTCATTGTAACAATCACCACAAATTATGCATAGTCTTGCAAAGGAGGGATTTGGAAAAATTAACCCCTGAACAAATCATATGGGAGTCATTGGAAAAATCCAATAAAATAAATCCATATTCTAAGACGGCGAAAGTGTTTTTGACCTTTTCATTTGTATTTTTATTATTATTGATTGTTTTATTACTGTGCTCACACAGCTAGAGAAGAGGCCTGTAGCAGAGTGTGAAAAGCAGTTGGATTGTCAGTCCTGTCTGTTGGCTCATGATCCATATTGTGGCTGGTGTGTTCTTGAGGGGACGTAAGTTCAAATGTGAAAAGAACTACATATCCATAACGCTTTTTTTTTTTTGAAGTTGGTTTCTTGAACATTGTGTCTTTGTGTACACCAGGTGTGGCCTGCGTAGCGAGTGTAAACGTGGGAATCAGAAAGATCAGTGGCTGTGGAGCTTTGACATTGAACAACAATGCCTGAGTGTGACGTTTCTCAATCCATCCAACATCAGCCGAGAAGAGAGGAGAAATGTATGCTTTGCGATTTAAAGCATTGTTACTGAGCACTCAAATAACCAAAATCACTTCACTCTGACAGATCGCTTTCATCGTTTTATTTTCTCTTTCAGATCTCTTTATCAATCCCGGGCCTTCCCAGTCTGGAGCAAGGAGACTTTTACTCTTGTGTCTTCCTGGGCAAGCCAAGTTTGGCTATTGTGACAGAGACCGGTGTCATCTGCTCCTCTCCACACATAAATGCATTGCCATCTGTGCCACCTGGTCAAGGTGAGGGAATTTCTAGCTCTATAGTAAGTTTTGAGACGTGTACATATAACATTTTAATGCAGGAGGCTTGGGTAGTACAACATAATGATAGAAACATATTAGAAAACAAGAAACAAACAAGTTTTAGTGTTTTACGAGCCCTTAAATGTTCAATGCTCAACCGATTTTTGTTTAAGGTTCAGAACAACATGTGGGTAAAGTAAGTGGCAGAATTTTCATTTTGGGGTGAACTAATTCTTAAAGCGTTTGCTCCACAGATTTGCTACTCTCTTGTGTGCCTGGTATCAATAACTCTTCTGAGGAGAACTTCTGGGTAGATTAAAGAAATTTTAAGATGCTTAGACCTTCCAAGATGTAGATTTAATTACTTGTGTAGTTTTAAAACCCTCGTGATGTTTTAAACATTCATCGGTCAATATTCAGTATCAAAACAACATTCAATATTGTTTGAACCACAATATTTTTTCTTTTGTGTTCTGCAATAGTCATACAGGTATGAAACAACATGAAGGTGAAACTATAATGGCAGTTTTATCACCATGTTTTTCAAACCACTACAACAAAAAACCCTGCTTCTGCTAAATGAAAGTTCATCAAATTCTGACCTATCTGTTATGTATTTACCTGTTTTATGTGACCAAGCAAAAACAGTCATGTCTTAAAAACAATATAACAGTCATGACCCTCATGTCTTTCTCTCTTCATCTTAATCAGATTCTTTTACAGTCATGCTGTCTGTACAATTCCATGATGTTGTCGTGACGTCTCAGGAATTCACCTTTTATGATTGCACTTCAGTCAAACAGCTTGCAGGAAGCTTGCCGTGAGTGTCAAACACACATGTTATGGGCACAAACAAACAAAATTGGACACTTATCATAGTGCTTGTGCATCAATATAAAATGTAGCTATTTTCCATCCACCTATTTTTATGCACGTTTTGATATGTGCATTAAAAAGGCTCAAAGGAAATGCTAAGTTGTGCATACATTTTTTAAAAAGTGCATAAACACACAACTGAGTAGGATAAACGTTTTATGCGATAAAAGAATATGTGGATAAACTACAATAGAAACACATTTTCTGAATAAATTCCACCATGCGCATCAAAAAAGTCATGTGATTTTGTTTTAACAGATTATGTAATAACAAAAATGGACATGATGGGACAGCATTGTCTAACAAGCAGATCGACCACATTGTAGAACCTCTGAAATGTTGTTTCGGTCATTCTAAAATCTCTTAGTCACAGTGAGTGATTCAGTATTTTTTCCTCCAGAAGTGTCTTGAGTGTCTAAAGAGTGTCTCATGGCATCTGAGGTGCAAGTAATTTATTTAAGAAAAAAGGCCCATGGTGGTTTCTCCTAACGCAGGAAATTCCATTTTTCTTTTTGATACTTGGCACCAGTTTATCAGAAAGTGACAATATTGTTCTCTTTGACTCTTTGGATGGAAACGGTGCTTTATTTGCAAATGTTTAATGCAGTATTCCAGTTTTGAGCACAAATATAATTCACATCTTTGGATGGAAACATAGCTATTGACTGATAGCGTAGTCCTCAAGTTTCAAAATGTATCAAACAGAATTTTAGTTTGTTTCACTATCTATGTTTGATTAATACATTAAGAAATTCTTTTTTATTGTCTTTTGCTTTGTTTTATGCAGCTGCCATGGTTGTGTGCAAAGTCACTGGGGATGCAACTGGTGTGTGAAACAACATATGTGTACCCACAAGACTGTGTGCGATGAGGGATTAATAATCTACAGTGAACATGTAAGTTATAAAATAAACAGCAGTTCTTTCCCCCTATGCTAATCTCCAAATAACTGCCAAACAGTGCAAATAACGCATTAATATTACGCATTAATTATGTGGCTTCTTGCACTTGATAACTCTTGATAATTTTTTTTTTTTTTTAAGCATGTCCCAAATGTTCTCATTTATATCCTGTTTGTAATAACCGAAACACCAGATTTTTGAATGGAAATCACTTGCATCTGTTGTTTCTGTTTTATTAGATATTAATATGAATTATTTTAAAAATATTATTTAGATTTATTTCTCAATTTAGAATCATTTACATCAGGATTGCAATGCAAATTGTATTCCACAGCCCTAATATTGCCTTTTCTTTAGGTTTTAGGAATACAATATTTTAAAATCAGTGATAATGTTCAATTATCCGAAACACGAGCTGTGATTTGTTCATTGTACTGTTAAAAGAATAAAAAACATCATAATATACTGCAATCAACATTACAGTAGTTTTCAGAATATTACGTCTTTTCTAATAACTGATTTTTTTTATGTTTGCCATCATGACAGTACATAATATATTTAAGAGATATAAGATACTAGTATTCAGCTTAAAGTGCAATTTAAAGGCTTAACTAGGTTAATTAGGTTAACTAGGCAGGATAGGGTAATTAGGCAAGTCATTGTATAACAGTGGTTTGTTCAGTAGACAATCAACAAATACTGCTTAAGGGGGCTAATAATATTGACCTTAAAATGTTTTTAAAAAAATTAAAAACTGCTTTTATTCTAGCCCAAATAAAACAAATAAGACTTTCTCCAGAAGGAAAAAAAATATTATTGGAAGTACTGTGAAAACTTTCTTGCTCTGTTAAACTTCAAGGGCTAATAATTTTGACCTCAACTGTATATGTCTATATGGCTGCGAAATTATTTTTACCTTTGTGCCAAGATGATTTGTAATGGTTCCTATTATAATCACTTACTAATTTTTACTGTTGTCCCTCTCTTGGTTTTCTCTGCTTGTCTTGCTCTCAGTTGAAATCTCTCCCAACATTACCTCCTGCAACCAAAGCTTCCAGAGCTGCATTCATGACCTTTCCAGTCACAACACACAAAAGCCCTGAGACCATGGCTCATACTAAACCTCCAACCACTGCCGCAGAAATAACTGAAACTATAACTCCTACATCACAATCATTAACCTCTCCTGGCCCTGTGAAACAAACACCGTCCACTAAGATTTCTTCTTCTTTCACGCCTTCTGCTGTGCCCACAAGTGCCTCTATCGCAGCCACACGTCAGCCAGCTTCCACACCCTCTCTGCTCGAGGAGATCCTCTCTGAAAAAGAGCTTCTTGTTACTGATATTGAATCGGTGGCGTTAAGCGAGACAGATGCTGATATGGTGACTCTTACCGCTTTAGACGCGGTGGTAAAAACGGAGTTGCCTTCGGTTGTGGAAGCTGCTGAGGAGCAAAGAGTCTCACTGCCGTCATCATCATCAGCCGAAACCAAAATTTCCACAGAAACTCCACAACTGATGGAGCCAGTCACACGTGATACTTTACTCACCAGCACACTTCGGATTTTTGCAGAAAGATTGAATTTAACTAATGAAACACAAACTACAGTTTTACCTCCAAGTCCAGAAGCAGACATGTCTGAATCGGACACCAATGACTTTTTGCCTATATCTGAGAGGGTTTCGCCTGCGATGCCTTCAGAGGATCGGATCAGCGATGAAGCAGCTCAGTTGGCTCCACAGGAAACAAAAGAGGTGGAACTGGTGGAAAATGACAATTCAACCTTTTCTGCAGCAGCGGTCTTATCAGGGGATGGAGAATCAGACAGTTATCCATCAGTTTATCTCCACCACACCGATATAGATGCTGATTACCAGTTCGACTCCGCAGATTTACTGGTGAGTCTGAACATCTAGAATTCAAACCAAGCACAATTTGAAAGAAAAGATATGTGTCTCTTAGTTATAATAATAATAATAATAATAATAATAATAAATTTATATTTATATAGCGCCTTTCCAGAGCTCAAGGACACTTTACAATGAATGTAACAAAGAAGAGATAGTACGAACAGAGGTTAACAGGCATACAAGAAGTCAGATATAACAAACTGGAAATACAAAACAAAACCTAAGAGACAAATAGGCAGAGTACAAGTTGATCAAATAAAGTTGTCAGTTTATCAAATCAGAGGTGTAACATTCAGAAAACAAGTGAGTTTTAAGTAAAGATTTAAATTCGGAGATATTATTAACAGTACAGAGTGAGCGTTCTAGAGAGTTCCAAAGTTTAGGTGCAGTAACACTAAATGATCTGCCCCCCATTGAAGAGAGGCGGTGCCGAGGGACAGCAAGAAGGCCAGATTCAGATGAGCATAGTGAGCGAGTAGGGATGTAGGGGACAAGCATATTACAAAGATAAGAGGGAGCTAGGCCATTTAAGGATTGAAGTTACTTCAGTTCTCAAAGGATTTGTTTGAAATACAAACAAAATGAATACTCTTATATCTTACACTTGATGTTCAATAGTTATATGACAATAATATGATGATAAATATGGCCAGCTTTCAATATGAAGAAAAATAAAGAAATGTTTTAACATTTCGCTAAAAGACCTCATTTGTTAACATGAATGCATTAGCTGTTTATTATGAATTAACAATACATTTTAAAGTATTTATGGATCTTTGTTAATGCCAGTAAACATACAGTTGTTCATTGTTTGTTCGAAATTAAACTGAAATGTTTTACTCTACTAATAATTCTGAAGGTGGCTGCTCAGAGGTAGCTTTAAAATGCATAAAGTAGATAGCAAAGTGCCAGAGAGTTGTCAGAACTTGATTTATGGCAAAAAATGATTAAAACTACTGTAATATTTAGCATTACACAACCACTAAATTAACTCCGGTTTTCTCCCATAGCCCAAGGACATGTAGGTTAGATGAGTTGAAGGTTCTACTTTTTCCTGACGTCTGTAAGAAAGACTTGCATATACAGAAAGACTTGTGTATGATTCACACCAAATATGCTGGAATAGCATTAGGATGAAAATACATTTGTTTATTTATTTATTTATTTATGATTGTATTTGTAATATGGATGGATGGATGTTAATTAAGTTGATAAACACAGATGTCATTTAATAGACCAAATCAAATTATATTCCCAAAAGAAATTATTCTTTTACCTCAGTTTTTTTGGGGGTGGGTTATGTGAAGAATTTTGGCAAAATGTGTACACGCAGCCCCTAAATGTTTTTACAATGTGATCAAATTAATTACCTTGCATGCTTATAGAACTGCCCTTTTTTAAAAATAAATCAGGCTGAGGATGGCACATTTGTCAATTGGGGAGCTTCTGCCTGTCCGTGTGTGGAGAAGATTCAAGGATCCTCTCTGCTTCCTGTCCAAACCCAGAGAAAAATCTCTCTGCTGGCTCGCAACTTGCATCTCTATCAGGTAACAACAAAAAGCACCCACTTCTTTCTGATATAAAAAAAAATTAAATGGAAAAAAAAAAAAAAAACCTGTTTCTTCCTAGGACCAGGAGCTGGCGTATGAGTGTGTATTGGTGATCGAGGGCCAAACTGTGGTGGTTGATGCAGATGTTGCACAGAATGAGGCGAACCCATTGCTGTTTGACATTATTTGTCTTGCTCATCAGGTACCACAAAACAAAATCTATGCCAGTGGCTACTTGCAATGTTCACTTGCCCTAATTTAATGGTGCATAATGCACAAGCTCTGACATGTGCCACTGCTGATCTCATCTCCCGATATCTCACTGGAATTTTCTGTAGCTTCTCCATTATGCTGAGTAAAACCAAAACAATCATTTTAGACACAACAACTCCTGAGTAATTTTAAAATTTTAAATGTGGAAAGACTGCAGTTTGCAGATAATGTCAGGGATGTTGATATGTGTTGACTCAAATCTTTCTACCCATGTCTTCTACAGTATTCATATGCAGAGCCTGTTAGGGAGTATAATGCCATGGTGTATGTGAAGAGAAAAGACACTTTTCATATAGACAGCACTGATCTTTATGGTAAGTATCATGATGCTCATGATAACCTTTTTTATACTAAATAAACATATACATGTAGATTTGTTTTCTCACTCTCTCTCTTATGAGGCTTTTATTAGCTAGAAATTGGGTAGGATTAATATACGATACTTTGTATAGTATACAAGTGTATATACAGTTGAGGGCAAAATTATTAGCCATCCTGTGCAATATTTATTCTCTTAAGTATTTCTCAAGTGATATTTAACAGATTAAGGATATTTTTACAGTATTTCCTATAATCTTTTTTTCTTCTGGAGAAAATCTTATTTGTTTTATTTCAGCTAGAATGAAAGCAGTTTTCATTTTTTTTCAAAAACGTTTTAAGGTCAATATTATTAGCCCCTTTAAGCGATATATATATTTTTTAGATTGTCTACTGAACAAACCATTGTTATAATTAAACTGAATGTTTAATTATAAACAGTTAACATATAAACAGTTGTTATACAATGACTTGCCGAATTAACATAATTAACCTAGTTAAGCCGGGGCGACACGGTGGCTCAGTGGTTAGCACTGTCGCCTCACAGCTAGATGGAGTCCCAGCTGGGTTAGTTGGCATTTCTGTGTGGAATTTGCATGTTCTCCCTATGTTCGTGTGAGTGTCCTTCGGGTGCTCCGGTTTCCCTTACAGTCCAAACACATGTGGTATAGGTGAATTGAATAAACTAAAATTGTCTGCAGTGTATGTGTGTAAATGAGTGTGTATGGATGTTTGCCAGTACTGGGTTGCAGCTGGAAGGGCATCCGCTGTGTAAAACATATGCTGGAGAAGTTGGCGGTTCATTCCGCTGTGGCGACCCCTGATGAATAAAGAGACTAAGCCGAAGGAAAATGAATGAACCTAGTTAAGCCTTTAAATGGCACTTAAAGCTGAATGCTAGCATCTTGAAAAACATCTAGAAAAATATGTATCATGGAAAGATAAAAGAAATCAGTTTTTATAAATTTGTTATTAAAATTGTTATGTTTAGAAATCTCTCCGTTAAACAGAAATTGGGGAAAATAAATAAAAGAATTCAAATTTAACTGAAGGGCTAATAATTCTGACTTTAACTGTATTGTACTAAATATACTATACTTTTAAATTTATGTAGTTATTTATTACACTATTATCATCTGCTGAAATTGGATTTGTTTATTAAACAGAATGGATTAAATGAACGCAGTTGTTCCATAGTTACATTTTAGGATTTGACAAGATTTAGCGCTGCTGTTCTTCTGTTTATTATGGGGAAGCTGCTTTAAAACAATAAAGTGCAACATAAATATGACTTATGCAAATTAAACTGTTGAGGCAAGGAAATTTTGGACTGAGTGTTAAACGAATCAAAAAACTATTAAACGGAAATGTGCATTTAAGTTGAGTATAGTATTTTGAATGGAAAAGATAAAAAAAGAAAAGAAAACTGTAATGGAAAACCAGTATTCAATGAAAGTGCATATCATTGGCAAGGCCAGAAATTCTAGTGAGTGGACGGAGCTCAAAAAAAGCAAATAAAATAGTGATGCAATTATTGATTACTAGCATCATCAAGGTTTTGGCTGAGCCATAATTATGTCTAAGTGAGAGAAAAAAAGTGTTTGAAAAAATTCTGTTTTGCAGCATACGATAGTCATGTGTTTGTTTCTTGTTGAAAAAATACATGTGAACTAAGTACACGTAAGTGGTATACACATGCATGGTTTTTGGATTTTGTCACCCCTCTGTACAGTTTAAAGGAGTCATGTCATTACCCTACAGTAAAAACATTGCAAATTTCAGAACTAACTGTGTGTATTGTAACCGTGTTGTAAATCCTGTGTGTGTTTCCACTATTGCAGTGACCTTATATAACTGTTCAGTTGGACACTCGGACTGTAGCCGCTGTCACACTGCCGATCAGAAGTACCACTGTGTGTGGTGTGGAAGCAGTTGTGTTTACAGAGGATCCTGTTCCAAAGATATTCAGATGACCTGTCCTGCTCCACTCATTCATTCGGTTTGTAAGACAGCCTCAAACTTGACAAAATGCAGCATTCTTTGGTATACAGCAGTCAACATTCAAAGTGGATCAAAACCTTTCATCAAAGTTGTTCTAAAACCAGGGTGTCAAAAATGAAAGGCAATAGAACTTAAAAAGTCTTAAATTGACTGAAATATTGTGTTGTAGGTCTTAAATCATTTTAAACAGGTCTTAATTTTCCCATGTCCATGTAAAGGCCGACGGTCCCATTCAATTACCAGCAATCCATCTCAATAGAACTTTTAACAAAACCTTTACTTATTAACTCCTTCTACCAATATGGTTCAATTATCTTCCTTAAAATAACATTTGTTTAAAAGTTCTCCATGTATTTATAGCTACCTGATGGGGATGCTGGCCTGGACAGATTGTTGTGGACACATTTTAGTTTATTAAAGTTTTTAAAATGTGTCTATTTTTTTAAAGAAACATTATGTTTAAAACAATGCATGTATACATGTCTTGAATACAACACATTATTTAAAATATATTGCTATAAAATAACAAAATGTAATTTTTTGGATGAGGCAAGTAAAAAAAAATTTTCATTGAAAAATATATATATATAAAAAACAGTGTTAGCCCTGTGTTAGTCTGAAATTTCATTCATAATGGCCTTAAAGAGTCTTAAATCTGCTTTGATGAAACGTGCAGAAACCCTGAAAAACACCCATTCTTGTTATTGGCAAGGCAAGTTTATTTATATAGCACATTTCATACACAATGGTAATTCAAAGTGCTTTACATAAACAGGAATAAAATAAACATATGTAAGCAAATGAAACAACAAAAAATAAAATGATTAAAAACAAATTAAAATGTGTTAAATAGGTTTTGAAAAGAATGAAAAAGAAAAGAAAGACATAATAGTGCGATCTGTCAGATGTAGCACAGTGCTCATTCGGTAAAGGGACAGCTAAACAGATGTGTTTTAAGTCTTGATTTGAATGTGCCTAATGTTAATGTTTGTGCCATTTAGTGATTTATAGGTAAGTAATAAATCTATTCTGAATGTGACTGTGAGCCAGTGTAAAGACCTGAGGATAGTAATCCACCCTGCTGGTGATAAAAGCATGAACTTAGAGTTTCTCTAAGTCCTCAATGGAAACAAAGCATCTAATTCTTGCAATGTTTTTAGATGATAGTATGCTAATTTACTTACTGCTTTGGCATGAATACTGAAACTCATATCTGACTCCAGAGTAACACCAAGATTCTTTAACTTATTTTTGGTTCTTTGACCCCTAGAGGCAAGGTACGCATTCATCTTGAGAACCTCATCACTGTTCCCAAATGCAACGACTTCAGTTTTCACTTTGTTTAACTGAAGAATGTTCTGGCACATCCAACTGTTAATTTCATCAATGCATTGGCAGAGGGTGTCAATGGGGCTGTAGTAATTAGGCAATAAGGCTAAGTAGATCTGAGTGTGATCGGCATAACTCTGGTTTTAGGACAATTTTTAAAAACTGCTTTTGATCAAATGTTGACTACTATATAACTCTTAATGAAGTACAGGTATTACAATTAATTTAGCTTTAGTTTGTTATAACTGACCACTTGTAAGTATTGACCAAGACATGCAACTGTTATATTCATAATTATAAGCAACAAAGAATTAATGTACATATATCAAAATGTGATCATGGTCATGGTTTTGAAGTGCATGATCAGATTAATCATAAAAGCAATAGAAGTGACACTGAATACGTGTTAAAAAAAACAACAACTCCATTTTGAAAATATTGGTTTTCTGTCTCTAGGTGGAGCCTTTGTCAGGGCTGGTGGAAGGAGGAGTTACTTTGACTGTTTCTGGCTCTAACTTGGGCCAGAAAGCTCAGGATATCCTTCACTCTGTGGCCGTTGCAGATGTGCCCTGCACTGTTATACCACATCTGTATGAAATATCTACCAGGTAAACACCCACACACTGTGTTACTGTTATCAGTGTTCACAACAGCTTTTGTTGCTTCTTATTTTTGTTACAGCTGTGTTACTTGTTTCAAGATGCATAGAAATTGACAGTTTGAACGAACGGCATTTATTGGAAATAAAAATACATGTTTTTACTATTGCTTTTGATCAATTTAATATGGAGTATTTTTTTCTTTTTTTTTAAATGGTAATGTATCATGTTTTCCACAAAAGCATGAAACGGCTAAAGTAATATTTAATTTTGGAGCATTAAGTAATGAATTAATAATTTCTGAAGGATCATCTGATACCTTAAGGCTTTTAGCATTGGCTTCCTTTTGCTATTTTAATGTGTTTTAGAAAAGAAAAAATACAGCTCAAGTGTCATGTTTCATTTAACTATTCTAGATTTTTCTAGTGCTGTCAAATGATTAATTGTGACTAATAACATGCAAAATAAAAGTTTGCATTTACATATTAATTATGTATATATATATATATAAATACACACTTCTATATTAGTTTATTTATATTTATAAATTAAATATTTGTTTATATACAAATTATAAATAAATAGTATTAATATATGTAATTTATGCAATTTATATTTCTCAAAAGTGTTTGAGATGTGTATGAAACATGCAGTACAGATAGTTTTTAACTTTTTCTTTTTTTTAGACAACAAAGAAACAAAACTCGTTGCACAAAATATATGTATAATATTAAAATAAAATACAAATAAATAATAATAACAGTATGCAAAAGGATAAGTGAAGGAAAGAAATAAGGGAAAGTTCTACTCTTTTAAAATAACTCAAGGGTTCATTTTCTTTATGTGATCTAAAACAGGTTGTCAAGTAAGATAAAACATATCAGTACACCCTCTTATAGTATATTGTATTTTTTTTCTAAGGTCAAGTGGTGTAAACGGTCCATAACCATTTCTTAAAAGTTGGAGAGCATTTTTCCTTCTACTTGAGCAATATTACCTTCTAGCTTGAAGCATAGCAAAGACAATTATGTTTTTCTTACGTTTATTAAAACATGAAGACTGTGGTGTAATACCAAATATTGACATTATGACCTCAGTTTTTATGTAAGTATTTAATGTGTCAGAGAGAAATTTAAATATTAACTGCTAGAAGTTCTTTAATTTTGAATGGAACCATGAGTGTTGCTGGCTCAACATTATATTGGTCACAATTAGGGTCTATATTTGGTTTTACTTTGGAGCAATGTAATCAGTGTACTACCTTAAATTGTATTACTCTGTTTTAAAGAACAGATGTCTTTCATTGAGGAAGCAGAGACTGGGGATGCAGGGGTGGACTCACCCATCACCCAAACTGAGGTCACTGAGGTAGTTTGCAAGCTCCGCAATGGCAAAGCAGCCGGGGTGGATGAGATTCACCCTATGTATCTTAGGTCTCTGGATGTTGTAGGGCTGTCTTGGCTGACACGTCTCTACAATATCGCATGGAGGTTGGGGACAGTACCTCTGGACTGGGCAACTGTGGTGGTGGTTCCCATTTTTAAGAAGGGGGACCGGAGGGTGTGCTCCAACTATAGGGGGATCACACTCCTCAGCCTCCCTGGGAAAGTCTATGCCAGGGTACTGGAGAGGAGGATCCGGCCGATGGTTGAACCTAGGATCCAGGAGGAACAATGCTGTTTTCGTGCAGGCCGTGGTACACTGGACCAGCTCTATACCCTCACCAGGGTGCTCGATGGTTTTTGGGAGTATGCCCAACCAGTCCACATGTGTTTTGTGGACTTGGAGAAGGCATTCGACCGTGTCCCTCATGGCATTCTGTGGAGGGTGCTCTGGGAGTATGGGGTCAGAGGCGCTCTGTTAAGGGCTGTCTCATCCCTGTATGTACAGAGTAGGAGTTTGGTTTGCATTGCCCGCAATAAGTCAGACTTTTTTCCAGTGCATGTTGGACTCCAGCAGGGCTGCCCTTTGTCACCAATTCTGTTCATAATTTATATAGACAGAATTTCAAAGCGCAGCCTTGGGCTGGAGGGGGTCCGGTTCGGGGGCCACAGGATTTCATCTCTGTTATTCGCAGACGATGTTGTTCTGTTGGCTGCATCGAACATGGACCTTCAGCATGCACTGGAGCGGTTTGCTGTGGAGTGTGGCACGGCTGGGATGAGAATCAGCACCTCCAAGTCCGAGGCCATGGTGCTCCACCGGAAAAAGGTGGTTTGCCATCTCCAGGTTGGAGGAAAGTCCTTACCCCAGGTGGAGGAGTTCAAGTATCTTGGGGTTTTGTTCACGAGTGAGGGAGGGATGGAATGTGAGATTGACAGGCGGATTGGTGCAGCGGCAGCAGAAATGCGGTCAACGTACCGGTCTGTTGTGGTAAAGAAGGAGCTGAGCCGAAAGGCAAAGCTCTCGATTTACCAGTCAATCTACGTTCCTACTCTCACCTATGGTCATGAGCTTTGGGTCATGACCGAAAGGACAAGATCTCGGATACAAGCGGCCGAAATGAGTTTCCTTCGAAGGGTGGCAGGACGCACCCTTATAGATAGGGTGAGGAGCTCTGTCACCCGGGAGGAGCTCGGAGTAGAGCCGCTGCTCCTCCACATCGAGAGAAGTCAGCTGAGGTTGCTCGGGCATCTGTTTCGGAATGCCTCCTGGACGCCTACCTAGGGAGGTGTTCCAGGCATGTTCCACCGGGAGGAGGCCTCGGGGAAGACCCAGGACACGCTGGAGGGACTATGTCTCTGGCTGGCCTGGGAACGCCTTGGGATCCCCCCGGAGGAGCTGGAGAAAGTGTCTGGGGAGAGGGAAGTCTGGGGTTCTCTCCTAAGACTGCTGCCCCCGCGACCCGGCCCCGGAAAAGCGGTTGAAAATGAATGAATGAATGAATGAATGAATGAATGAATGTTTTAAAGAGGAAATTGAATTGAGGATGAATGAAAATGACCTAAAACGTGTGTATAGCTATGCATAGTTATGCACGTTTTAGATAATATTCATTCATAATATTTATTTATATACAATGCATCCGAAAAGTATTCATAGCGCTTCACTTTTTCCAAATTTTTTTATGTTACAGCCTTATGCCAAAATGGATTAAATTCATTTTGTTTCCTCAAAATTATACACTCAATACCCCATAATGACAATGTGAAAAAAGATTTTTTTTAATTGTTGCAAATTTATTAAAAATAAAAAACCTGAAAAAACACATGTACATAAGTATTCACAGCCTTTGCTCAATACTTTGTTGATGCACCTTTGGCAGCAATTACAGCCTCAAGTCTTTTTGAATATGATGCCACAAGCTTGGCACACCTGTCTTTGGGAATTTTTGCCCATTCTTCTTTGTAGTACCTCTCAAGCTCTATCAGGTTGGATGGGAAGCGACGGTGTACAGCCATTTTCAGATCTCTCCAGAAATGTTCAATAGGATTTAGGTCTGGGCTCTGGCTGGGCCACTCAAGGACATTCACCGAGTTGTTGTGAAGCCACTCCATTGATATTTTGGCGGTGTGCTTTGGGTCATTGTCCTGCTGGAAGATGAACCGTCGCCCCAGATTCCACTGTGCTCATTGGAACTTTCAGAGCAGCAGACATTTTTCTGTAACCTTCCCCAGCCTTGTGCCTCGAGACAATCCTGTCTCGGAGGTCTACAGACAATTCCTTTGTCTTCATGCTTGGTTTGTGCTTTGACATGCACTGTCAACCCTGGGACCTTATATAGACAGGTGTATGCC
The DNA here is from genome assembly GCA_903798115.1 of Danio jaintianensis. Taxonomy (NCBI): domain Eukaryota; kingdom Metazoa; phylum Chordata; class Actinopteri; order Cypriniformes; family Danionidae; genus Danio; species Danio jaintianensis. The sequence goes on from CAIGQV010000919.1 coordinate 1,460,333, forward strand.
TTTTCAAATCATGTCCAATCAACTGAATTTACCACAGGTGAACTCCAATTAAGCTGCTGAAACATCTCAAGAATGATCAGTGGAAACAGAATGTACCTGAGCTCAATTTAGAGCGTCACGGCAAAGTCTGTGAATACTTATGTACATGTGATTTTTCAGTTTTTTTTATTTTTAATAAATTTGCAACAAAAAAAAAATTCACATTGTCATTATGGGGTATTGTGTGTAGAATTTTGAGGAAATAAATGAATTTAATCCATTTTGGAATAAGGCTGTAACATAAAAAAATGTGGAAAAAGTGCTATGAATACTTTCCGGATGCACTGTATCTCAAGTAAATACAATCGGTTATGCTTTACAGTAAGTAATGTATGGCAAGAAGGTCACTGGTTCGAGTCCCGGCTGGGCCAGTTGGCATTTCTGTGTGGAGTTTGTATGTTCTCTCCTTGTTCGCGTGGGTTTTCTCCGGGTTCTCTGGTTTCCCCTAGAGTCCAAAGACATGTGAATTGGATCAACAAAATTGGCCGTAGTGCAGTGCTTCCCACACATAGACTTTACTTGGATGGGCCCAGGTGTATTAACGGCCACCCAATTATATTTAGTGACACTTTTTTTTTACTATTATTAACATCCTTTTACACTTTTTTGTGTCCGCCCAATACAACCAAACATCCTCGATCGATTAAGTAGTGGAAAATCTTCTCTCGTTTACTCGTTTTGTTCTGTGCGCTCGGGACCTGTCAAGTCTTTACTTAAGCCTACTTTCGCTTGGCTTCACAGCTGACTGTGCACGCACAGTTTCGAGAGCAAGAGAAACATTTAATAATTCATTTTTTTAATCTAAACGACTCAGAAAAACTTTACTATATACTTGGAGAGGACAAAATGACTGGTCTAAACTGGCTGCAAAATATATGTACACCATTAGTAATGGTTAATCAACGCATTTGTCTTATTTAAATAATCTTGTAATTATGGTCATTTTTAGAGATATTGTCTGTTTTTATTCCTTTTTCTGTCATTTATTTCTCATTTGCTGATTATTTTATTAATTTGATGATGTTAATATATTACATAGGCTATTTTATATCCATATCTAAAATGCTTTGGCATTCAGGTTTGCTTTGAACTTGAAAGAGAGAGAGAAGCAGATTTTACCTGTAAGTGGGTCTTTTTTTTATGTTTTATTTTTTTACTTTAACCCATTGAAAAGAAACAGTGTCATAATAAACAAAATTATTGTTCAAAATTATATTATGTTTTGTTTGTCGCATATAGCTAATTATTTATGTGATGTGGGTAAATGGTGTGTTTCAATCTGGCTACCACCGCAAGTATATTTCAAACCTGTGGGAAGCACTGTAGTGTATGAGTGCGTGTTTGAATGTGAGGGTGTATGGGTGTTTCCCAATACTGGGTTGCGACTGGAAGGGCATCTGCTTCGTAAAACATATGCTGTAATAGTTGGCCGTTCATTCCGCTGTGGCGACCCCTGATAAATAAGAGACTTAGCTGATATATACAGTATATAAAAATAAATGTGTATGTGTACTGTGTATATTTATCATGTAAATACAAACTATTGCATGCGATTATTAACGATTTAGTTAAACGGTATTAGATTTTTCTATACTTTTGGCTTGTTGTGCATTTGCAATTCCCTTACTGGACTGTTTAAATGGTTTTTGTTAATTTGTTTTATACCTCTTTTGTGTTTATGCTTTTATACATTTGTGTTTGTGTTTTTAGAATTATATGTACAACTACAGCAAGTGGCGAGGAGAAGTCTGGTCACATCTTGGTGAGAGTTTCTGGTGGAGGCTTCGGCCTGTCGAGTCAGAGATTCAGCTACCAGGTTAGCTTTTATTTACTACCAATAAGCAATATTTGTTTTTCTCCATGTCTAACATGCAGTTTATGTAACAGTTCACAGTGTTTGTACACCTATAAATACAGGTTTAGAGCTTGTACACACCGCAAACTATCGTCTCTAAAGCATCTCAAAATATTTTCTCACAGAAACAAATTATTTTTTTTTTTTATTATTTTGTTAATCTTGATCATTTGCTTTCACGTTTAGAGTAGCGGTCCTTCTCTGTTGACATCGACGGCTTTAGCCAAAATATTCTTACCATTAGTTTGCTATGAGAGAATGTTGCACTAAAAGAAAGCCTTTGCTCATTATTGATTTCAGTTGGAAGTACATCAACGTACTGAATAAATGTCTCAGTAGCTTACGTTTTAAGCAGACTTTAAGCTATTGAATAGCTATGTGAGAAATAGATGAATATTACATGCCTGATCATCATCATCAAACAAAAGTGAATGTATGTATGTATGCATGCATGTATTTCTATCGTTTTTATTTTTTCTCTGTAATATTTAAGTGTTAAGCAAAAGTATGTATATATGTATTTGTGTATGTATAATGTAATACTTTAGGGCAGGGCTGCAACAAACAATTATTTTGAAAATCGATTAATCTTGCGATTATTTGAACGATTGATCATTGATTATTTCAATGACTAATCAGTAGGTTTTGAATGATTATTCTGCTTTTGCAACTAGTTAAAACACTAAGTTATGCATATTCTAAGTAATGAATAAAAAAAAAATCACATCAACTTTTGAAATAGTTGTTTTTACAGAAAGTCTTTCTTTTAGCTTTCTGATTCAGTCAGGTTTAAACCACACAAAAACTTTTATTGTTTAACTTTTTGTTTCCTTTCAAGTAAATAAAGCAAAAAAAAAACCAAGACTAATAATTAACTATTATTTGTAAGTAAAAAAAATTTTTTACAATAGACATGTCAAACCTTAGCTTTTGATCAAGCTGAAAAGTGATTGGTGGATTTGAATGGACCGCTTTCTTGCCGTTTTGGAATAGAAAAAAAATCATAAGTGTTTAAATTAAGGTATCTTACATATATATTCACTTTTTCACAATTATAACATGAATCATATTTTTGTACAGTGAAATAACTTTGTGTTTGAAAGTGGTCATTGTCTGGGATTGAAACAACAAAACTGAGGTTCAATTGCAGTGTAATATTATTGATAACACACACTATATCATAAAGTGTTTTGAAAACACCTAAAAGGTTTCAAATATTTCACACATTATAAACGTCAGATCTTAAATCTCCCTTCTGCTATCCCTCCATTTCTGGCTTGTGATTACTATGTGAAGAATCTCCACTGAATGCTTTTATCTCATTGCTTAAGGACCCGAAGCTGATTAAGGTTTCTCCTCAGAGAGGGCCAAAAGCAGGAGGAACTACTCTGACAATCACAGGCAGAAATCTTTTGACTGGCCGCGTTAGCGATATCAGTGTCCTGCTGGGGAATGTGCCCTGTTCATTGTAAGTCCTCCATAGATGAGTGTAATATGAGCACTGACTGTGATTGGGAAGTTCTTTTATCCCGTCTCTTCCTGTGCAGAATATCAGGTGTTCAGGAGGACTCTATCAGGTGTCAGACTGGAGCCAGTAACAGGACTGGAGAACATAGAGTAACTGTGCGCTATGGAAACAATGAGCGACATCTCTATGGCAGCGACTATTTCTATACCCCTGACCCCAACATCACAGACGCCATGCCCTCGAAGAGCTTTATCAGGTATGTGCTGGAGTTTGTTACATTTATTCATTTAACAGAGCAAAGTGACAAATAACGAAGACAAAATAGCAAGTCATCTTGAAGAGGAAAACAAACTAAAGTGCTGAAAATAATGCACCGTGGTATGTAAAAGTGTTTGCTTCTTTACTGATTTTTTTTTTTCATGTTTGTTTCAGATCATCAAACAAATTTACATATTAGCCAAAGATAACACAAATAAACACATCATGCAGTTTTTAAATAAAGGTTTTTGCTATCAAGAGAAAACAAAATCTAAAACTACATAGCCCTGTGTTTAAAAAAAGGAAAATGTAAATGGCTTTACTTTTACACTGTATACATCATAAAAAGTGTCATGTCACAGAGAAGTCATGGTAGGACATTTTAATTAATATTCAAAATGGCGGCAACACCAAAGCTCCAAAAATGCCAATTTATTAAATTAAAAAGGCTGATACAAGGCGTGTAACATTTCGAGCACACCGGTTTATCACAGTATGTTGCTTTCTTAAAACATAATAAAATATAACATAAAGAAATAACAAAATATAGCCAAAAAACCTTTACCCAAAACAACTAGTTAAACAATAAAGAAAAGGACGAATATCAAACTCCTCATTTAAACTCCTCTTCTAGACAATGTATCTAGAGTGAAAATCCAAAAGGCTTCACGTTGTAACAGCAATTTATTAAGATCTCCCCCCCGACGTGGACACTTAACAACTTCAATCCTTATATATTGTAGAGTGGAACCAGAATGTCTCATAACAAAAAAATGCTGCGCAACCGGACTTCTAGGATCATGATGGGCATGGGCCGGTATAAGATTCTGACGGTATGATAACCTTGGATAAAAATATCACAGTTTCACAGTTTGATGGCATTGTGATTACTGCTCTAAAATATATTCTTTTTAAATGTCTAAAACTTTTTCCCCTTTTGAACCCAATATATTTTATTTTGAGAAACATTTAAAATATTTTGGAACAGTAAACATGTCAGGCTAAATAATTCAAATGAATCATTGACTTCTGCTGTCTTCATTTGTTTCAAAAACATAGATTTCTTTATGATTTAAAATGGCATCTTTGGATATCTTTTCTGCTGGAGATACTGTTTTTCCTAAAAAACAAACAAAAAAATCGTACACATCCCTTAGGAACGGTATAGCAAAAAATTCTGGCGGTTTTAAAACCTTGACTTTTCCAAACCGCGGTATATCTTGAAAACGGTTATCGTCCCATGCCTAGATCATGATGTCGAATACTGCATCGATGTTTAGAAATAAGAATTTTTAAAGGCCTACTCATCTTACCGACATAACATAAATCACACGGACACTGCAACATATACAGCAGATTACGTTAGCTGTCTTTTAGTCACAGGCGAATGTTAAACAATTAATATGACGATCATGCTTTTTTTGTTGTTGTTTTTAACCAAGCTATCCTCTTGTGACATATCTTTGAAGCGATTATACACTGTTTGTATCCACTCCTCTTTATAAGATCGTTCTCTAAATCTATTTGATAAACTCTGTGATTGCTGTTTACAGGACATTTTAATTCCAAATCTCATTGGCTAAAAGGAAACAAAAAAAATAAATACATAAATGAGTTGTTCCCAATTAGTCTTGTAGCCTTGTAGAATAGTGTCAGTTTTAACAAATAGTGTCATTTTTTTTATTTAATACTTGAAATCACTTTCTTGACTGGACTGATGTGCATAAAAATTGTGTTGTCTTGTATTCTGTATCTATAAAGAGTAATACTTTACAGTAGGGTTTTATTTGTAAAAAAATTCACATAAGGTAATGCATTAGCTAACACAAACTAACAATGAGCAGGATATATTTTATAGCATTTATTGAAATTTTTCATAGTAGAAGTTAAATTGTTAGTTCACAATGTAGTAACTGATGAAAAAAGTACAACTCTGCATTTCAATGATGTGTTAGTAAAGGCTGAAACAAACATCAACTGAAATTGTGTTAAAATTATAAATAAATAAAATCTAATTTAATTAATAGTTTTTTTAATGTTCAAATAACTAATGAGTCTTATTAATCCTAACAATTGAAACCTTATTGTAAAGTGATAATTTTTGTTTAAGCCTTCACATTTCTAAGACCTCTTTTCTATACTCTTGGGAGTAATATTTCTTCTTTTGTACATTCATACAGTGGAGGACGTGTAATTAAAGTTTCAGGCCATAACTTGGATGTGGTACAAAAACCTCGGATGCGAGTGACGGTGTTCCCAACAGACTCCATTTCCACCTGGAGGAGACAAAGGCGAAGGAGAAAAACTAGAAGTATAACAGCTGTGGAAGTGCTGGAAACTGACTGTACAGGAAACTCACACTGTTCTGTCAAAAAGGTGTTTTTTCATTCACTTCAATTATGCTTAAACCTATACATAGAATTCATTCTCAAATTATTATTTCTTTTTTAGAAAACTGCATGAATTCAAATTTGATGTTAGATTATTCAGAGATTATTCATTTTTATTTCAAAAAAACTGTGTTGATGCCATATGATTTTATGTCTGACATGAAAATAGTTATTTATTTAGCAGATGCTTTTATTTGAAGTGACTGTGAAGTGAACACTTCAGAAATACTTCACCCATATAAAAATATGGATATTTTTCAGATTAATCAAATGAGTATATTATTTTACCATGAATTTGGTTGACTCTCCACTTACACAGTGTTTTTCGGATGTTTTCATTTTTTTCTGTAGTTTGAGGAGCACTGCGAGGTGCAGACCTCCTCTCTGTTGTTGTGCTGGACCCCTGGTGTAGATCCTCAAGTGGTCAGCGGACATATGCACGTTGAGTTTCTGTTGGATAATTTACACTTTGACTTTAACTCTGTCAGCCAGTCATCTTTCACTTATGAGCCCAACCCAACCCTCCACCCCCTGAACCATCGGGATCCCACAAAGCCATATCGCTACAAACCTGGATCGGTCATATCAGTGGAGGTCAGTGGGGCTTTTATTATTGCATGTTGTTTGACATTTATAACATTTCAGTGACAGATTTACTAAACAGGTGTAAATTCCAAAGTGTAATTCCAAAACAGCACAGATGGGCATGGAAAGTTCTGAGGATGATTTACTGACAATGAGCAAATTAAGGAACAGAGATGTAATATTTCATTTACTTATCCACCAACACAAAAAGCACAGCACAAATTAGCATAGTGGCAAATGAGCTGATGCTCTTAAGGTGCAGATGATCTACTATAAGAAGGCACAGCGCAATATTGTTTTTGTAGTTATTATTTTATTTAGACTTATTTATTTCACAAAGAATAGTCATTTTAACAAAATAGACTATAATATAAGTGACCTCAAGACAACGACAAAAACCTTTTACATGCAAAGGTGGAAGACTTCAGAATTGCACAGTACCCATACACAGCTTAAATAGCTTATGTTTATTTACAGTAAGTCATTTCCAACTGTACGTGAGATGGTCTACAATATGTACATTTTGACAACTGTTTTTGAAAGTTACTGTGAAAGAGAACAGATTGCACGCTGTCTAAGGGAACTAAGAGTGAGCTAGTATTGTGTGACTCACCCTAGTTGTTTTTTTCAAGTCATCTTTTAATTCCTTCTTAGTTCCAAATAAATACATGTGGAAAATATCTTCTACCTTATTCCGCACACTCTGTTCTCTGCAGTGCCTCCTTCTGGCAACAAAACAGCAGCCATTTTAGCTATTAAATAATGGGGCAAATACCCATAATTTGAGGAGAGTAGATGATATTAAATCATGTTGCATGATTCATTTAAAAACTTTCCTTCCATAAAATTTGCATCTAATGAATGCATTTTCAATAAAGTCAGGTGCAAAATTAGCTGTGTCCACAACTTTTTAGCACTATTTTTCTTTGCGCGCGTTTAGTAAATTTAGACAGTACTGTTTTAGTAATACCAATAAGATAGTTTGTTGTGCTGAAAGCTGTTAGTAAATCTGGCCCTAAGACTATGCAGAGGCATTTATTTTTTATGAGTCAACATTGATTGGTTTCAATGTGCTTTAATGCTCAAAATACTTCAGTCTTATTTTTCAGTCACAGCATTTTCTTATATAGAAGTTATTCATTGTATTGTAAAAGACCTCAGAGTGCTTCAGTATAAATATGACTATAATTTTTGTTGTGCACCAATTTCCTTCTTGTGAAGTTAATTGTTTTTTACATTGCTTTAAAATAATATACATAGAGATAATTATAAAATGATTTCAACTCCCTTGTCACTAACATAAGTTGGGCAGGGTGTGTTTTTTGTAATGAATTTGTGACTGTACAATATAAACCAATTGTCATGTTAAGAAATAAGTCTAATGTTTCTTCTTTTAACCTTTTCTTTCTGTAGGGTGAGAATTTAGACTTGGCCATCTCCAAAGAGGAAGTAGTAGCGATGATTGGTGAGGGGGTTTGCACCGTTAAGACTCTGACACATAATCACCTTTACTGTGAGCCTCCATCCCAGCAACCCCCCCTCTCCCTTAGGCATGGACGCAAGCGAGAAGGAGCTGAGGCCTTTCCAGAATTTATAGTAAGCATGAACCCAAAACCCTCACAACACACCGTGACAGAGCCTGGATTAAAAACTGGCAGCTAAAACAATAGATGCTGCGCTATAAACACTATATATAAAAATTGTATTTTACAACAAAAACAAACAATTTAAATTTGAAATTTCATACTTTTTTTTTTCTTTCATATGACGGGCTTTACAGTGCTAAAAGTGCACATTCATCTTCTATTCTGTAACTTATTGTTTTATAGTGGGTGTTGTATGGCATGGACAGGGGTGTGTGATAGTGTGTCTGTCTGTTTCCAGGTGCATATGGGAAACCTGAACTTTTCACTGGGACAAGTGCAGTATGATTCTCTCAGTCACTCCATCTTTCCACTGGTGGCACAGGTTGGGGTTGGAGCAGTTGCTTCTCTGGTTGCTCTTATTGTACTCATCATAGTGTTTATATACAGGTGCGTATACTGTTTAATGTGATGTAAAGAATGTTGTATTTTCCCAAAAAATTTGGATTTTGCTGAATTGATTTCATGTTCTCTCATTTCTCTTCCACCCAGGAGAAAAAGTAAACAGGCTCTGAGAGATTATAAAAAAGTTCAGATTCAGCTGGAAAATCTAGAGACCAGTGTGAGAGACCGCTGCAAAAAAGAGTTTACAGGTAATTTGGGTATATTTATTATGTTGTTATATTTATTATGATTTAGGGTTATGAACTGAATTGTATTATTAGATTATGTAAGCTTCGCTTTTGATGTTAGTACGAATATTTACATTAAAAAACATCCGAATCAAGAAGTGTCTCTCTCACAGATTCTGGAACTAATCTCTTTTTTTACTAATGTTACAGTGTATCTGCACTGGATATCATCAGTGCAGCATGACTAAAGACTACAGAATATATTAAAAGAAATGATTCGGTCTACACTGGATGTGGTGTGATGCGATAACAAACAAACTGATGCCCCATTCTATTTCTGACATTTCATTTACATCTGTGTCATTTGGTTTTAGTAATAGAAACAATAGGTTACAATAGTGTAATCCATCATTCAAAAGGAGAAACATGCACCTGCTTCAATGATTTTTTTTTTTAAGAGTGGTAAATGAAAAAAATGATCTATTAGTGAAAACACAAAGCGTCTTTGGCCACACAGAAACCAAACCTGAAGAGGTGTTAATTCAGTTAATTAAAAAAAACATTTTTGGGCAGTTTTCCCTATATTTGATAGGACAGTAGGATGACAGAAAATGAAGTGGAAGAGAGAGGGGGAATGGATTGGGAAAGGTCCACAGGCCGCGATTTGAACTCGGAACACCCTGTTGCGCTATATGTTGGTGGATTAACCACTGGGGGCTGTTGGCACCGACCAAAATTAATATTTACACAAACCGTTTAATGCGGCAAAGTGTCTTTACACTAAATTCCAAGCAGACACTTTCCATCTTTAAGGTGTAAAGATGACTCTAGTCAACTAAGTAGTTTCTCCTGTGTAAAGCTGACCAGTGATAATTGTACATCTGACTCTTTAATCTTCTCAGACCTGATGACTGAAATGATGGATGTGACGAGCGATCTTGTGGGATCGGGGATTCCTTTCTTGGAGTACCGCATGTATGCTGAGCGCATCTTTTTCCCTGGACACCGTGAGTCGCCACTTCGCAGAGAGCTGGATGTGCAGGAGTGTCGGCGGGCCACGGTGGAGCAGGGACTCATTCAGTTATCTAATCTCCTAAACAGCAAACTCTTCCTCACAAAGGTACCTGAAGTTATACTTTCTCTTTTTGTCACTGTTGATCCGTTTTTCTCCTAAAATAATTTTGAGATTTTAAGCTGTATCCAAAATTGCCCCCATACACTCATTCACGAGTCCTTGTATTAGTCCGCTAATAGAGTCCACATAAAAAGGAGTGAATGAAAACGAGTGAGTGAATTTGAGCACTGAGTGCAGCGGAGGGGATGCTGTTTTGTTTGCGCTCTTGATAAATTCCTCAGACAGATCAGATGTTCAACTTCTTGGTCAGACCCTGTGATAGGTATTTAACACTTAGTGAGCTGTCTATTAGTAATGAAATAAAGTATGTTGATTTCTGTCATGTATACAAATGGTAATTTAACAATTAAATCATTTCTTTTAGGCCTGCTCAATTATGGGAAACATGATTATCACAATTATTTTGGTCATAATTGTTAATTATGATTAATAGTGGGCCATATGAAATGTTTTTGGGAGTTCCCCCCTGTAAATAAGATCGCTATTACACAATAAAATTGAAGGTACTGTATGTAAGTTTTTGTCTCTTCTAAAGCATAAAAATACCATAATTTGCAGATATTTAAGAAACATGCTAAGTGAACATTTTTGTTTATCTGAAAAACAATGCTAAAGTCAGTTATTCTGCTTTGAAAATGTCCGTTACGTGCCGGAACGCTGTCTTTGTTTTGGTTCTTTTAACCCACCCACTGCCAGTTTAGCCAATTATATTTCAGCACCCCGGGTTGCCTTGTTGGAAAACAACATTACATTCATTCAGTCAGGAAGGCTCTCAAAGCATGTGCCCATGACCAAAATGTGACCTTCGGTGGACAGTAGCAGATTCAGAGTTCCACATGAGGTTATTAATTAGCAAATAATATAAATATTACGAGCGTAAACATTAGGTGAGCAGGGTACATTGTAACCCTGTATCCTATCAACATGATGAGACTTGCAGTGATAAGCAATTTGGCTGTTTGCAAAAAATCTATTTTTACTACTTTGCAGACAAAACACGACAGAAATTTAAATACAGCCATTCAGAAGCACAGAATATGCACTCGCTCACGAAATGGAAAGGTTTATAATGTAATTAATTCATATTAAACCTCTTTAACATTATTAAATGTACATGCTGAATCACTATGTGTTGGTTTTGAGTCACAGCTCTAAAGGTCAATTTCAAATGCATTATTTTATTTTCAAGATCTGAGGTAAACTGTCTGCTGCTGCTGCTTTCAGTAGTATGGCAATAAATGTAATGTAAAATGGCATTCAAACTCACATTGTTAGCATTTAACACTGAATAAAGCACATGTGGTGTACCTGAGGTGATCATTGTCAGTTTTCTGTTGTTCAGCTGCAAGAAATAGAAGCTGTTTCTAATATATCAATTCGAGGAGTTGGTTAGAACAAAAACTCCTTTTAATATGGTAAATGTTCCTTCTATCGTGTGCCGTTGTGTTTATTTAGAACACGATTTAAATCAGCCTTTAGGCTCGATCGTCAGACTCTCTCCTGGTTGGTCCTTTTGATCCAGGAATGCAATACCTAGTTCAAACACTGGGTGTCAAACTTACATACTGCACCTTTAAATAGAAAAAAAGATATATATAAATTTCACCCATGGTAAGTATGAGAACAATTTACCTTATATTTAATTTATGTCACACTCAAATAAACATCCCTATTCAGTCATTTAGTAGCAGTTGGCACAAATGAGTTCTCATTCCCATTCGATTTACACATCAAAATCCTTAATTGTCTCCGAGGGGTAACATGCTAAAATTCTCATGTAAAACCAGCAGAAACTGTTCTCTCACCTTTCTTTGCAACAGCTACCTCATACGTCCCTTGAATAGGTCTTTATTTTTCAATTTTTAAAGCAACTTTCAGTGACCATTGTTTATCAGACTTATCTTGCCTACTGGGAAACATTTAAATATCTCCTACAGCTTCTGAAGGGTTGCACTAAATTAGAAAATAAGACCTTTAACCCTTTACTCATTAAAATACTTACTGGAAAACCCTGGAGCGTTACTGGGGGTTATTATAAAACTTTTGAACTTTTTGACTTTACTGTATGAGCGTCAGATGAAGGGTTAAACTAAAAAAAAGATTGCTCAGAATAACACACAATCTGGTTTTACCTTCTTGCACATCATATTTTCACCTTTTCAGAATAGTTTTGTATTTTATCCATGAAACAATTCTCTAACATCACTAAATGAGATCTTATTTCACCCTTCTCTCTTGTAGTTTATTCACACTCTTGAGAGCCAGAGGACATTTTCACCCAGAGACAGAGGATATGTGGCTTCTTTGCTCACCGTGGCTCTTCACAGTAAGCTGGAGTACTTCACTGACATCCTCAAAACCTTGCTGAATGATCTGGTGGAGCAGTACATCGCCAAGAACCCTAAACTCATGCTCCGCAGGTAAGAGTAATGAATACACTGACACTAGAAGCACCCGTTTATTAATATTCACTGTTCTTTAACAATGACTATAATTCTATATAATTCTAAATGACTATAATTCTCTTCTCAGAACTGAGACGGTAGTGGAAAAGCTCCTGACTAACTGGATATCCATCTGCCTATATGGCTTCTTAAGGGTGTGTATGAAAATGGGTAGGATTGTTATTGTTCGTAATGTGTGTATTTACTAAGAATAAAATGAGATGATCTGTGGATGGAATTTACAATTATTAAGCAAGTATGTCAAACTCTTGTCCAAGAATGTACAGTTGACGTCAAAATTAAATTAGCCCTCCTATGAAATTTTTATTCAAATATTTCATATTTTCCAAGTGATGTTTAGAGCGAGGACAGTTTCACAGTATTTCTTATAATATTTTTTTCTTCTTGAAAAAGTATATTTATTAGTATTTTTTTAGTTTGGCTGAAATAAAAAGCTAAATTTTAAATAATAATAATAATAATTTAGGGTCAATATTGTTACCGCTAAAGAATTTTTTTTTTTTTCAGTTGCCTACAGAACAAACCAATGTTGTTTAATGACTTACCTAATTATTCTAACTTTTTAACATAATAATTTAGTTCCGTCTTTAAATTGCACTTTAAGTAGAAAGTTAGATATTATTATTTAACTGTAATTAATCTCCGGAGACCCACCAAAGTAAAAAAATACTTGGATAAAAATTAAAAATAAAAGACTGAAAACCCAGGATGTCCTTTTGTCACTCCTAATTTTGTCTTTTTTTTTAACTGAATAGATTTGTTACATGTTGTTTTGTGTAAATTCCATGTTTAATTGTGATTGTCTGTGTTCAGCATTCAGCTGGTGAGTCTCTGTACATGCTCTTCAGAGCCATTAAACACCAGGTGGATAAAGGACCTGTGGATGCAGTGACTGGCAAAGCCAAATACACCTTAAATGATAACCGCTTGCTGAGAGAGGATCTGGAGTACCACACTCTGGTTAGACTGTTTTTTTTTTGGTTTTTTTACAAAAAATTTTATTATACAGTTTTTGTGCATTAGTCTTACTAGGCAACAGAGTATACCAACAAGCTTTTGTTAAAAAAACAAAAAACAAAACGTAATGTTTCTCAATCTTAGCTCCAAATAATGCCAAAATGGAATGTATCCTTGTTTCAATGTGATTACACAAATAAAGTAATATTGTTAGCTAATTAATAAAGTGTGTAATGGTTTACATATTCATACTGACAATTTGTGTATAGAAGAATAGAAATAGTGATAGATTTGTGAACAAAACTTAGTGACGTTTTAAAGAACAAGTCCTGAGCCCTGACATTTTTGTGTGAAGTGCTTTGAAATGTGCATTTTCTATTCAATGTTTCATGTTATCTCAACTGAAAAATAAAGAGAGGGTGGGACATAGAGTAGCTCCTCCCCTTTAAAAAAAAAAACAGCCAATAGCATTTTGTTTTTAATCACAGCTCCGCCAGTGAGAGTGGCTGAGATCAAGCACATCAAATGAAAAGTAATGTGAAGCGTCTTGAAGGGGACGGGGCATGTCAGATACTAGAGAGCATTTGATTGTTCAAGATTTGATGAAAAACTGAAGTATGAGTTGGCGTAAAAAAAAACAACAACTTTGATCCATGTAGGTGGAAGTGACAAACTGCAAGCCGTGGATGTTTATATCAGTTTTATATCTTCTAAACGTGAATTTTGTCACTGTTTTGGTGCAAATAGATATCCTTAAAACTAACAGACTGAAACTAACATCTTAAAAACTTTATTTTAATTTCACGGGACCTTTAACCTTTGAGTGATGTCTTAGTTATATTTTATGTATGTTTAAATAAATCTGAAAACAAGTTATGAAATCCAAAGTGTAAATGTATGTATTTCAGTTCGAAATGAGGTATAAATATATTTATGATTACATTTAAATATTAATGTAAAAGCATCACGCCTTATGTGACATATTTGCATTCAGTTTTTTTATTTTTATTTAAGTAGTATAAATAAAAGAGTTTGGGCTCTGTTAATAATTGTAGGCTTTAATATTATAATAATGTACAAGTAACCAAAATCCCATTATTATAGATTTAACATTGTTCTCACAACAGCCAATAGGAAAAGCAAATATTTCAGCTATTGTAGCATCATTTCTTAATCATGACTGACTCGGATATGTCTGTTTGCATTTAGATCCTTCAAAAAACACTGTAACACCACTAAATGTACATTTATTTTTATTTGAGTGCCGACTCAAATATTGTGTTTTACTCAACAAAGAGTAGATCGATTAAAGATGTGCAGTTTAAAGTCTGCACCTGACCAGAATCCAGTGTCCACCGGAATCAAGTTGGATTTGTCAAATAAACTGAGCAAACACAAATTTGTTTTTGCTTGTGTGTATATGTGTGTGTGTGTGTGTGTGTGTATATATATATATATATATATATATGTGTAAAAGTTAGTACACCCCATGAAAACCTGGATATTTTGTAAGGTTTTTTAATATATGGTTGTTTAATCTCAATTTTAACAATGCAGAAAGATTAAGGTAACATAACTAAACAATTAAAACTGAAAAAAAAATCTTTTCAAGATCTTCTGTAAATGTAATTTTACAAAAATGCATATTCTAACTGAGGAAAAAGTTAGGACACCCTACCCCTTAATAGCTAGTGTTACCCCCTTTGGCTGAAATAACTGCATTGAGACGTTTCTTGTAGCCATCTACCAGTCTCTGACATCGGTCTGAGGAAAGTGTAGCCCACTCTTCGATGCAGAATTCTTTTAGCTGTGAGATGTTTGAAGGGTTTCTTGCATGTACAGCTCGTTTCAAGTCACCCCACAGCATCTCAATGGGATTAAGATCTGGGCTTTGACTTGGCCATTCCAGGACTCTTCATTTCTTAGTTTTTAGCCAGTCCTTGGTTGATTTACTGGTATGTTTTGGGTCATTGTCGTGTTGCATGGTCCAGTTTCGTTTCAGCTTTAATTTTCGGACAGATGGTCTCACATGTTCCTCAAGCACCCTCTGATACACCATAGAATTCATGGTGGATTCTATGATGGTGAGCTGACCAGGTCCTGCTGCAGCAAAGCAACCCCAAACCATGACACTTCCACCTCCGTGCTTCACAGTTGGTATAAGGTTCTTTTCCTGGAATGCTGTCTTTGGTTTACGCCAAACATGACGTCTGTTCTGGTGTCCAAATAATTCAATTTTGGACTCATCTGTCCAAAGAACATTATTCCAGAAGTCCTGGTCTGTCAATATTCTCTTTGGCAAACTTCAGTCTGGCCTTGATGTTTTTCTTAGAAAGCAAAGGTTTCCTCCTTGCACACCTCCCATGCAAGTTAAACTTGTGCAGTCTCTTTCTGATTGTAGAGGCATGCACTTTCACATCAACAGTAGCTAGAGCCTGCTGTAGGTCCCGTGAAGACATTTTAGGGTTTTTGGAGACCTCTTTTAGCATCTTGCGGTCTGCTCTCGGGGTAAACTTGCTGGGACGACCAGACCTGGGCATGTTGGCAGTTGTTCTGAAAGCCCTCCACTTGTAGATTATTTTACGGACAGTGGAATGGCTTATTTCAAAATCTTTTGAGATCTTTTTAAATCCTTTACCAGACTCGTAGGCTGCAAAAAAAAATTTTCTGAAGGCCTCAGACAGCTCTTTTTCTCTCACCATGGTGCTCACTCTCACTTTAACAGTCAGGAGCACACAAAAATAAATTTCAGAGGTTCAGAAAGGGCAAGTCTCACTCAAAATGCTGAGTAATGATTGTACTAATAACGTGCACCTGTTGTGGTACACCTGTCTGTGATTTGAGCCATTTTAAGTGTGAATAAATGTGAGGTGTACTAACTTTTTCCTCAGTTAGAATATGCATTTTTGTAGAATTAAATCTTAAATTTAAATAAAAGATTTTTTTTTTTCAGTTTTAATTGTTTCGTTGTATTACTTTAATCTTTCAGTATTGTTAGAATTCAGATTAAATAACCATATATTAAAAAACCTTACAAAATATCCAGGCTTTCATAGGGTGTCCTAATTTTTTCACATGACTGTATATATATATATGTATATATATGTATATATATGTATATATGTATATGTATGTATGTATATGTATGTATGTATGTATGTATGTATGTATGTATATATATATATATATATATATATATATATATATAAAACATCTTTCAGTGTTTGTCATTCTTTCTCTCTGTAGACGGTGAACGTCTTGATGCAGGGAATAGGTGTGAATGAGGCTCAGCCGGTTGCTGCTAAAGTTTTAGATTGTGACACTATAACCCAAGTGAAGGAGAAGATTCTAGACCAGGTGTACAAGGGCACCTCATTCTCTCATAGACCACATACTGACTCTGTGGACCTGGGTGAGAACAATCATACATGTCTGCTCTTGCTCTCATATATTCGCTCTATCCTGCTTTTTTTTTATTTTATTCATTCATTGTTTCTTTTCAAATTTTTCAGAATGGCGCTCTGGTGTAGCTGGTCATCTAATTCTGTCAGATGAAGATCTAACATCTCTGGTTCAGGGCAACTGGAAACGTCTCAACACGCTCCAGCATTATAAGGTACAACTTTTGAATTTTTTTAAGTAAGTCCAGTGAATTCGATAGAAATGTGCACAATTTTGTATGATATTTAAAAAAAAATAAATAAATAAATACAATACATACAAAGTTCTGTCATGAAATTCTATTTGAGCGCGTAGGCTAATAAGTCCTATTTAGTCAGTCTGTATCCAACTACATGGCACGGGTGGTTGGTTGCTGTCACCTCAGCAGCCAGTGAGCTTGCTCCTCAACATTTAAATACCTCTTGTTTGGATTAGCAATCTGTAGAGTGCAAAAACTAATGCAACAATTAATGATGTTTTAAAGTGTTGCCAAGTCTCGTTTTTCACTTTTTCCTCACAAATTTTGGATTTTAGGTTCCGGATGGAGCAACTGTTGCTTTGGTGCCACGCCATAGCAAACACATTCACCATGATACCCATGATTACATTGCCGGGGAGAGTGAGTAAAGTGACTATGTATAGTGTCCATGTTCACATACACACAACACACTGTTGTTTAGATTAATTTAGAATCTGTGCAGTTATGTTAAAAAAAAGGAAAGGCTCTGGTGGTAACTAACAGTATATCAATAATTTGAATTCTCCAAAAACTAAAAATATGTGTGTGTGAAAAGATTTGTTCATTAATAAATTTAGTCTATATCAAGTTCAATACCATGTAATCTATAACTAAAGTTAAGACATGCTAGGAACACAATGAAACATTAGCATCATGCTGAGCAACCACCCCAAAAAAAAAAACAGCACAAGCTTATTTGTAAAGTTACTATTACCTAAAGGACATTTTCTACAATTTTAAAACCCACTATACATAAATTTAAATTACATATTGAAATAAATAATTGATTTTTTTTTGTGTTCTATGTTCATTACTGAATATATTGCTTCATTTGAACCGCTTGAATTTTGACTATGCAGAGACGCCCATGCTGGAGGATGCAGATGAAGGAGGGGTGAGGCTGTGGCATCTAGTGAAGGCCAGCGAGGAGCCAGAGCTACCCAAACACAGACGAGGCAGTTTAAAAGAACGAGAACGAGCCAAGACCATTCCAGAGATTTATCTCACACGGCTCCTGTCAATGAAGGTGTCCTGACAATTGCACATTTACAAAGCCTATTGATACAGACATACAAAGAAGCCAAACTCATATTATTCATGTTCATCTCTTTCTGCTAATTCTAAAAACAAATGAATAAATGCAATTAACATTTGCCAAGCACCAAGTAAATTGGCTATAAATCGCTAAGTAATTTATACAATTAAACCGCTATGAGAGAGATGATGCAGGAGTATTTGTCACCTCTTTCACCCCTGATGAGTTTGTATTCCTGCAAATAATTGTAATCATACAAATTTGTAACTTGATTACATTTTAGTGATTCACTTTAAATTTGCAGCAATATAAATCTATTGTTGTTACTTAAACTAATATATTCTTATTATAATTATTAATATAATTTATGACATATTTTACAGTTCATTAGTATTATAGGAATATATCTTTACTGATACAATTTAATCTCATTCTGTTATTATTATTATTATTATTATTATTAATAATAATACGCTAAAGATTACTAGTAACTGAAAATCCAATTCCCACAATTTGCTAAAATAATTCACATTTTTATTGTTGGTAGAAAATATTTATGGCCAATAAATTTTAGTCACTGGCAATGAAATGAATCTTTTTTTTTTTTTAGGCCCTACAATTCTGTGTTAACTTTCTCTCTCTTTGTTTTTTTTATAGGGTACACTGCAGAAGTTTGTGGATGATCTGTTCACAGTTATTCTAAGCACCAGTCAACCGGTTCCTCTGGCAATCAAATATTTTTTTGACTTGCTGGATGATCAGGCAGTCCGCCATGGCATTTCAGACTCCGAGACCATTCACATCTGGAAAACTAACAGGTACTCACAAATTAATCAGTGCTTTATAATGAGTAATATGTTTGAAGATTCAGTCTCGGTGCGACATTTGATTATCATTCACAAAGTTTGTCATATCAGCAATGTTCCAGTACTATGATCACCTTTTTATATTGAATCTGCAGTGTCTCTGTGTTAACCCTTTGATGCGTACAATCATTTCATACTATACCAGTCTGATCAGTCTTGGCTGGTCCCTGAAGCATGCGATCACACCAGTGTGATTAAAACGTTTGGTGCGTCACATGATCAGCTGCTAAATTCAAATCTTTATCTTTATCAGCGTTTTCAAACAAATACCGTTTATTTTATGTTTCAGACATTTAAATACACATAAGTACCAGCAAAACACAATATTTAATGGTTTGTAAAATGCACATCTATTGAGATAGCAATAATAATTATTTTTAAACAAGTGGTCGATGTGTGTTTTTCACATCAGATACACAATGTTAAGATTACTAGAAAGTTTACTCTATTCTTCTCTGTTAAACAGCTACTTACTTTCATGTATTTGGTAGAAGTTGGTGAATTAACATGCTGTAAATGCAGTAGCTCTGATCTTTCCACTGCAGCGCTGGTTAACATGACGTTCATCCAAGGTCAAAAAATATGATCACTATTAAGCTTGTCAAGATGAAATGCATGTTCTTACACACATTTGAGAATCAGAATGTCAGATATTTCACAATCAATGTAAGTCAATATGTGCAGAAACGTAAAATAACAAAAAAAACAATATCATCCTGAAATGATTAAATCGTCTGGACTGCTTTGTGTCACGTGATAAAAATGACGCATTTCCATGGGTTAGTTCAATCAATCAAAAAAATTTATCTTGTCATAATTAAGTCACTGTTATATTGTTCCAAAGAAAAAAAACAATCAAACATGGACAAAATGTTGCCATATCCTTTCACTGTTGAAATGTGAAGCCAACCTGATGTTTTTTCAAACTACCATGGACGCAATCATGATGACACTTTTTAGAAAAATGAACCCACATCAGTTTGATAAGGTCTATGCAAAATGATGGAAACCGCCTTTGGAAAAAAATAAGTTTAGTGTAATGTTTTGGCTATATCCAAATGCACACAGCTTTTGCTCATTTTCAGGATGTAGGAGTAAAGATTGTAATATTTTTTTCAAATACAATTTAATTTGCGAAGTTGATTGATCATGCGAGAGAACTAGTGTGGATTGTTGCACACTAAGCAAACACAACTGACCTTCCATATAGGTGTGTGTGTGTGCGCGCGCACGCATATCTATTCAGCGGTTACATAGGATTGAAAGCCTATATTAAAGGCACAATATGCACAATTATTTTATTAAAAATCCAAAAACCACTGAAAGAGTGTTATGTGTTTTACTGACTTGTGCACTTACATTATCTCAAATGTTTTGAAGAATGTTCAAATCCAGAAAAATTAGCAGTTTTAACTAGTGCTGTGTGACCATGTTAATGATGTCATACACATTTGATTTTTGTTTGGTTTTTATAGAAAACAAAGACATTTTAATATGTTGTGCATTTTATGAGACTTTTAATCATACATCATTTATGTGGCGCACGCGTGCCTGGCGATACAGAAACTAGCCGATCAGATCACGGC
>CAIGQV010000919.1:1481266-1506677 GCA_903798115.1 Danio jaintianensis
AAACAGTTTCTTCCCTCAGGCAATCCATCTCATGAACACTTGAATGAAAGTAATTATGGAACAACATCACTACTTGCTATACACTTTTTATACACATAAACACTTATTTAACAACATATTTTACACGCTAATTTGCACATAACAGCTGCTATTGTATATAGTAATATTCCTGTACATACACTTGTCAATTTGTATATTTGCATTCACTACAACTTTTATTTTTTAAATATATTTATTATCTGTTTTTTATCCTGTCTCTGTAATTTTGTTGCACTGTAGAAGCTCTGTCACGAAAACAAATTCCTCGTATGTGTGAACATACCTGGCAATAAAGCTCTTTCTGATTCTGATTCTGATAATAAAAGCACCTCTGCTATTGTGCCAGTCGCTCTCGTCTCTCATCAGCAATTGCTTGCTTCAGCCGTCTAGTTTCAGTTTAAGGGCTTTCAGCCTTACTCCGCTTCATACAACCAGAATAATAAGTTTGGAATACTTTAGCTCATCCATGAACATGCTTTCTGCTCAGTAGGATGTAATGAAGATGACAACCCCCATGATTCCACACTCAATGTCAAACTAGAAATATACATATATTCTTTTTTTTGCTGTTAACATGCACAAACTGTGTCTTTACGTTTGTTATAAATTAATTCTTTTTTTATTATTAATTCACAATTAAAACACTTTAAGCAGTTAATAATTTGTAGATAAATGAATGAATTGGAATTAGATAATCAAGCATCAGCTTATGAGCTAGTTTGAAACTCTTCCAGTTTTCCCCATGAACTGATTCAGCTCTGTTTTTTTGGCTCTAGTTTGCCTCTGCGGTTCTGGATCAACATTGTGAAGAACCCTCAGTTCATCTTCGATGTGCAGGTGTCTGATAATGTGGATGCAGTTCTGTCAGTAATTGCTCAGACATTCATGGACTCCTGCACTACCACAGAGCACAAGCTGGGCAGGGTAAGAGACAAACAAAAGGAGCCACTGTGGAATATTGAAAAGATTAAAATTTATACATATATAAATGTTTCCCGCTGTCCATTTAGGATTCACCTATTAATAAGCTGCTGTATGCCAGAGATATCCCTCGCTACAAACAGATGGTTGAGCGGTAAATAACCTTGGACTACTTGTCTATTATAAAGGCTATATTGGGAAGTCACCTTGTTCTGAATCTCTGTATTTTTCTGACCCAGATATTACGCAGACATCAAGCAGACTATCTCTGCCAGCGATCAGGAGATGAACTCTGCTCTGGCTGAGCTCTCCAGGGTATGGCTATCATCAGTGCACTTCCTTTAAGCCGTTACATTTATGTGAATATGTGATGGATTGTTCATAAGGTTTACTCTCTTCACGTTTGCTTTGTTTGTCAGAATTATTCTGGAGAATTAAATTATCTGGTGGCCCTGCATGAGCTCTATAAGTACATCAACAAATACTATGACCAGGTGAGTCGTGAGAGGCTTAGACAGACCCAAAAGACTATTAAGATAAGAAATAAAAGACTAATGATAAAAATATAGTTTTAATAAAATAAAGGTAGTCTTCATCAGAATGTTGCAGAGGAACAATATCATTGAAATAATATTTAGAATGACTTTCTTCCAGTTGACCAACTGTAAGGACTTTGACAGCCTTACAATCCATCCTTCATTAAAGAGCTTGAGTATTTAAAGCAGCAGACCACAAAAGTGCAGAGAAAGAAACTAAAGTTCTAATATATGCTAATATAGTTATCATTTTAGTTTTCTGAATAGTTATCATTCTACATTTGGTAGCATCCGTTAACTAGTAAAAGTTTACTAAAATTTTACTTTTACAACATTAATTAATCTGCTAACACTTCACAAAAAGATCCTGTTGGTTGGTTTGTGTATTAACTAGCATAAACAATGAGCAATATATTTTAAGCTGTATTAATTTTTATTAATGGCACTTGATGAATAAAAAGCTGCTAGCTCAGATCCATTAACTAATATCTTCAGATGCAAGTTTTGATTTTGATAATGTGTTAGTAATTGTTTAACATCTATAATTACAATAAATATATTGTGATATCATAAAGTGCTAATGTATGGATGTTAAATAATATACTAATACATTAGTAAAATCAAAGAAATGTGTGTATATATTTTTTATTATTATTTTACAGTGATGTGTACAGTAAAACGTGTACATTGTTACAAAAACTGTTCTTTTAAACTTAGTATTCATGTAAATATATCATTGAATCCTTAAAAAGTGGCATGGTTTGCACAGAAAAAATTAAGCAGCAAAACTGTTTTAACATTGATACCAAGAGATAATAACTGGTATACAAAAATCTCTCGAATGCAGCAGAATAGCATATTCGAATTAATTTAGAATCTAAAAAAACTGTCAAAATAGAAAATGGTTTATTTAAATGTGAATAATATTTCACAATATTTACTTTGATCAAATAAGCCTGTTAAGAAAAAGAAACTTAATAAAAAATAATAAATGTCTTACCCATCTCAAATTTAAAGGGGACCTATTATGTATATAAAATCACTTTTAGAATGGGTTTAAACATAGTTATGTGGCAACAGTGTGTGAATATAGACAGCCTCTAATGGTAAAAATGTATTCATTTTATTTTTATAATCACACACGCACGCACGCACGCACACACACACACACACACAGAACAATATGTCAAGTCAAGTTTATTTATATAGCGCTTTTCACAATGTAGATTGTGTCAAAGCAGCTTAACATAGTTCTAGTAAAGTCCAGATTTCAGAGTTGAAGTTCAGTTTAGTTTAGTTCAATGTGGTTTAAATTTCACTGCTGAAAGTTCAAACACTGTAGAGCAAATCCACCGAAGCACAGCTTTACAAGTCCCGATCCAAGCAAGCCAGTGGCGACAGTGGCGAGGAAAAAAAACTTCACCAATTGACGAAGTGAAGGGAAAAAAAACCTCGAGAGAAATAGGCTCTGTTAGGCACGACCATTTTTCATCTGGCCAAACTTCCTGTTCAGAGCTGCAGTCTAGGCGCTGGAGGCTGAAGAAGCTGGACGTCCATCGTGGAGAAGCTCCAGGTGTGAGTAGGGCACCGGCAGGCGGTCAATATGTACTTTGATTGATATTCTCCCTTTGTACATGTCATCGCCATCAGAGGGGGAAAGTGCTGCCCATTAGTGATGCTCTCCCCCTTGTTAGCATAGACAGCCCTGAGTGAGAAGCAACCATCCGCCATTAGAGTTTTGAATCTTCCACTATGCTGATACAGAGGCATTTGTAGCGCCGCCCTCTTTTGAAAAGAGCATTTGAATTTAAAGCGACAGTCACCAAAACAGCACAATTTGGATCAAAGCCAAAAATGGGCAGTTTCAAAGAGTAAAAAAAAATATTTGTGTGGTATTTTGAGCTGGAACTTCACATACACACTCTAGGGACATCAGAGACTTATTTTACATCTTGTAAAAAGGGGCATAATAGGTCCCCTTTAGGAATGGTATTAGATATTGCTATTTTTTTACAGTTTCCAAAAAAGACATTCTGCTCTAACTGAATTAATCTTTCCCAAATGCCTATGTGTTTGTCTGCATGTTAGATTATCACGGCCTTGGAGGAAGACACCACTGCTCAGAAGATGCAGCTTGGCTACCGGCTTCAACAGATCGCCGCGGCTGTAGAAAATAAAGTGACAGACTTGTGATCAAGGACAACGTCAAAGTGAAAGCAATAAGTGCAAAGACACTCATGGGGTGACTATGAACACACGGTACAGGTACTTTAAGTACAGCATCCGTTGCAAATGTGTAGCAGATTTCCACAAAGTTCATGCTCCATTCGTGTTGATATCTACTAACGGAGATGATTGAGACTAGAGGGTGTAGAACGGCGCAGTCTTTGAATGTAGGCATGGGATGATTTCTTTCAGAACTAAATGGTATTCCCATTAAGAGTTGGTCAGATTTTGTTTTTAATTTAAACCTGAATGCCTTGAGTTCATGAATCTACTCCCAGTGGAGGTGTTTGGCTGTAGAAGAAAACATATAAGCTCTTTGCTTGGACATGACCTTATTACAGAACACTACGAGATGTTCTATCCTCTATCTACCTCTTCTTTCTGCATCTGTGTGTGTGTGTGTTCTCGCTTCGCTAACATTCTTCTGCTCAGCGCAGCTATAGTATGTTTGCTTTTTTTCACTGGTGGAAACATTTGAATGTGATTTAAGAGTTTGCTAAAACTGTCAAAGAAACAACCCCATGAATGACATGTTTTAAATGTTTTTCATAATTAATGTTCATGTGTCACTGGAAAATTATTAAGCCAAGCATGGACTGTTCTCTGTTACATAGTGTGCCATTATTTACCAAGTCAGGTCAAATCATGTTCAGACACTGGTATGTGTGTTTTTTGTTTTGTTTTTGTTTTATCTGTTGGTGTCTTTTTAAGCTTTTTTTAATCTTGTTTTCTTTTTGGTGCCAACATTGGGCTGAATGGATTAATCATCTCACCCTTTAACATTTCATCAACACGGCTTTTTGAAGACCGATAATTGTATGTAGGTACATTTAAAAGATAGTATTGTAAAGTCATGTGAGAAAATAATGATCTGTATTGTATGTAAAGTCATGCTTAATTATATTAGTGCTGGTCCACTGTATAGGTAAATATGTCTCTAGGTTGCAGTTAACTTCTTTTGATTGTAGACCATTCTCACTGAACACTGAACGATGAAAATTTGAGACAAATAGAGCCTGTCGAGAGGAAAGCTGTGACTGTCATATTTACCTTTTTTTTAGTATAGTACAATTTTGTAAATAACTGAATTCTTATGTAGCTGTTTGGCAAGTTCAAAAAAGTAAATTATTTTAAAACTTGTAAACGATTCTTTAAAAGAGATGTTTAACAAAATGCTTACAAATTTAACATTAAGAAGATTTATAGATTTTCATTTCTGAATGTATGTGTATTGTGGGAATTCAAATGTAAGATCCGATGTCTTTTTCATAACATCACATAAACTAAAGTGGCATTGTATTGGGCATTCAAAGTGAACATTATGCATCAGTTTAATGAATAGGATAAATAAAGTTTACATCTGGAAAGCTGTTAGTCTCTGTTGTTCTTGGTGGTTAAAACTCTTTCGGACGTTTGTGATTGGGTGTGCAGGAACAAAAAATACTATATTGGTAAATAACAAGAAGTTGATTAATGTAATAATTGAATTAACTTATCACTTGGCATTTTAAACCTATGTGTCTTTATTCTGTGGAACACAATAAATATATATATATATTAAACAAATCTCTTTTAGGGTTCCCACGCTTGAATTTCAGACATGAATTCAAAGCCTGGAAAGTACTTGAAAGCAAACATGGGTCCTTGAAAATGATTGAATTGAAAGTTTATGGTGTTATTTCAACAATGGGCTATATGCACAGCTAGTGTCTTTCAGCCAACGTAAACTTCCGGTAAAAGGTTTTTAAAAGGCTCTTTTAAATTTTATAATGTTCCTTTTACAACATCGACATTGTAATGTAATTGAAATACAATCAGTTAAATAAACCTATAAGCATTCATTTAGTTGTTCAAGCGTAAAACGAAACGATAGACCGTGTAACCGCTAGCGCCGTCAGGATCAGCAGGCGAGCGCACAAACTCCGTTCAAAATACTGGGGTAAAATAAATTTCCATATTTTAAAAAGATGGCGCAGAAAAATGGAATTTAACGCAGTTGCTTCTTGTCCGGTCTGAGACCAACTTTATATCAAATATCTATTAGGCAGTGAACATCGCTTTTTTTTTAATTTTTTTTTAAAGAGAACAGATCTTAAATGTGGGGGTGGCGATTTTGTAATGGAAAGACAGTTCACCGGAAGCCGACGGGCTGGCTAGCTGAGAATTAAACGTCCGTGTGCATATACCCCATTGTTCTGTGCTGCTTTAAAAAAAAAACGAAATTCTTCATTTAAATCTTATACAAGAACTATGTCAAATAATGCATTTTATCAATATTTCGGGAACCGCGTTTGAGTATTAACAGCATTGAATTCAAATAATTTTATTATTCTTTGAACATGACTGTTTAAAAACGGTCAATATTTTTGAAAATGACACATTAAAACATCATCCGTACTATGACATTTTAATGTAAGTGAAATGTTATATATTTTTAGTTTTTTATAAAACATATATATATATTTTTTTTTTTTTTTTTTTTTTTGGTTCACATACCCATATGATGTTAAACAGTGTTGTGTAGACCCCCAACATCCTTCATTTGGTATTATTTTGTTGCCTTTTTCCATTCAATCTTATCTAACAGAGAAAGAAAATCTCCCCGGAGTAACGATGACATGATGACGTACTTTGGCTAACGCGTGTCCGCCATGTTTGTAGTTTTTGTATTATTTGTTTACGCCTTATTTATTATTATGAATTTTTATCAAACGCGAGGACAATGTAAGATGCAGTGTGCAGATGACTACAGTGTAAGTGAAAGCAATACAATTTGTTAGAATGTTTCAAAAGAAAACAAATATCAATTTAATATCAAGCGTACGTTTCTTTGTAGCGTAGCTTACGTTGACCCGGAAATGTAACCAACCAACATGATCTATGAACTCGGTGTATACGGTAATGTGTAAATCACGTTTGCGTGCAAAGCCATTGTTGCAACAAAGTGCTTACAAATATAAGCAGCATTTAATGGAAATAAACTGTTCAATCTAACCGCGTATCACAAATGACTCTATGCCAATTTGAGAGTGAGAAGACGAAACAATCGCTCGCTAAGAAGCTCACAGTCTCACTGGCTGATAATCGCTCGTTCATTAGTGCAGTAAAGCAGGTAAGAGACGTGCTCTTTAACTCTCTAAACTACAGAATACGATTTTCTTAAACTGCTTTTATGTTGGTTGGTTTAAAAATTCCCAGAATTAGCGGCAATGCTAACGTTAGCATTACAAAATCAGCTACAAACTTGGACAGCATGTAATAGAAACATTAATATATTTACGCTAACACATAATCTGTTGCTTTTATGCGAATCTGGAGTTGTGTGCAGGGAAACACATTGTGTTCATTCTGGCGAAACTAAACGCCCCAGTTTCATTCAATCCATAGCATATTTCCATATGAACTAGCGTCAGTGATCCGCCTGTAATTCGTTACATCCCGGAATAATGCTGTCTTCAGTTAGAATTTGACAACAAATCTATTTTAACACTGTAAAATATGTTAGTAAGGAGTGTAAAATGTACATGTTTGTATTTTAGAAATGGAGTCCCAGCAGGAAGTGAACCCTGTATTCCTGCAGCAGCTCAGAGAATTGGACATTCCCGAGGAAGCAGCCAAGCAGGTGCACTGCACTTCACAAATCATACTTAAAATCGTTAAATTGGCGATGAATTTGCAGAATTGCTTGACTAAAGTGCTTACTTCTGACAGTTAATGTCAAAATGTGCACCCGTTTTGAGTAGCAAAGCATTATGTGTACTGGATGTTAGGTGACATTTTGTATTTATCAGAACCTGGCACTCGTAAAAGATGTTGGATAATGTTATTGAGGTAAAGTTGGTTTGATATTCACATTCAGTCTTTCTCTTTAATATTATATTTTCAGAAAAGTATTACTTGCAAATTCTAAATAGGGGAATCATATTAGCAGCCAAAGACTATCAAAGTACAACATTATTCACAGTCAATTAAATGATGCTAATGTTGTTTTGAAGTCTATACTGTTTTTGACCGAATATTCAAAGTAGCATGCTAAACAATATAGTTGTCACTGAACGAATGTGTAAATATAAAACCAACTTTACCTCAATTATAATGTTATGGTGTTTTGTAGTGACATGGTTTTGTTTTTTTTGGCTTTTTTTACAGGCACTCTTACACACACAGAATGTGTCTGCAGAGGAGGCCGCAATGTATTACTTTAACAAACTAGAGAATGAGGTACTTACATTGTTTAAACCAGTTTAATTTAACATTGAATACTGATTTGTCCACATATGACTGTTTGAATAATTGTCAAATATTTTCCTTATTCATTGGGATGAGTCATAATTATTTAATCATTCTGTAAAAAAGTACTTTTTTATTTGAAGAAACGTTCCATCAGATTATTTTTTATTTCTCCACGTTCATAACTAGCTAGCTATTATATGAATTCATGTTCTTCCTGTTTCTATAACTAATTTGCTGAATAAAAGTGTGATTTTAAAAAATGCCATACTTGCTTCAAACAGTTTATTTGAAGATATTTAATTATAAATATAGTAAATGTTAATTTATTTGACTCAGCTTTTTTTTTTTTTTATTGAGCACTGTGTAATTGAAGAGATTTCTTTCTTTTATTTGAATTTGTGTGTGATTTTGTTTGTTTTTATCACAGGAAGAAGGTGATGAGGACTTGATGTTCAAAATGGTGTTTGTTGTAAATATGGAGCTGTCCATGGGTGTTGGGAAGGTAGATATTATTTGTTACACTTTCCAAATGAACAACACATTAGAGATGACTGTTTTCCGCTGTCTTGCGTCTGTGTATCAGTCAGACAGTATTCCCTCTCATGATTTATGTAAAAAAAAAATCTATCAATCTATCAATGCACCATTTTCTTTGCTCTTTTCACAACATGCAGGATGAAATGGTTTAATGAATAACAAACTAAACTAATAACTTTTTTAGAGTAATTATGATATAATTTTTTAACTCAAACATATGTTAACTCTGAAATGTGTTTAAAGGTTTCATGGCCCTTAAATAATTTTCTCCATGATAAATAAATTTGATACGTCCATAAACATTGTCACATTTTCATTCAACACATTTTTAAAAGTTACTTTTTTTATTGTTAGTTTATTATGGACACTTGCTTTTGCTACAATTGTACAATGTGACACTGTAAATCATACAAATTTAATATAAACACAAACTAATATTTCAATATCAAAAAAATATATATGTAAAATATATATTGTATATACTGTATGTAATTATGACTTAATGTATCATAATAATGGTGAACTTTCTCATAATAATGACTTAACATTTCGAAGTAGAAAACTATACTGTTTGCGACTGCGCAAGCAAATATGAAAATATTAGTGATATTTCAAAGCTGTATAAGTAACAGAATTAAGGTGATTGCTGTAATAATTTTGTTTTCTATTTTGCACAAGCAGTATTGCCAAAATAAAGTTAGATGTATTTATTAGGTTTAGGTGGGACGGGATTTATTTTGGGACTAAACGTGTTTGTGCATGTTTATTTATTTATTAATTTATTTTTGTCTATATAATAGCTAAGTTAACTGCCTGTATTGCAGTTGCATTTACTTTAATTTGACCAGCAGATGTCAGCAGTGTGTGCACTTTTCAGCATTTGAAGCAATTGATTCGAACTTTTGAAAAGCCTTGCTTCCCCAATACTAGTCTGTTGCAATGTGAATGCAGAAGCCATAATTAAGAAATTAGGTCGTTATTTTGAGATAGTATTACATCGTCATGACTTGCATAATCACATTGCTTGCTCGACTGTGATGGAAAAGGTATTCAATATTTGTCCTATGCAAGATCAGTATCATTGTTCAGTGGATTGAGTAGATGTGAAATGATGAGTGTTAAATATGGCTGTATGTTAAATATGGCCTATGGCTGTAGGTGGCGGCGCAGGTGGGTCACGCTGCAGTGGGTTTGTATCAGGCCTTGCAGGAGAAGAACAGCTGGAGGGAGATGGCCTGGAAATGGGACCATGCTGGGTAAGTGCTTTTCGCTCATTCTTCTGCTTTAGTCCCATTGTTTTGTTTTGCTTCCTGAATACATGCACAAACGCTCAAAAGCTGTGTTATGGTCCCTATTTAAATACGACTTTTAGCTTTAAGAAAACGCAACATAAACAACGGCTAAAGTTATTTTTTAACATAACTTAATAAAACAATTCAAACAACAACATATGAAATAAGTAACCAAACAAACATAACCGGTTTGGATGCCCTACTCCAAACTAAAGTCCAAAATGAAATGACAAAAGAGAAAACAATGACATAGCCGTCGGAGACTGTTGTTGGTGTGGAGGATCGAGCGTGAGATCTATTTTCCGCTTTAAAGCCTGACATCATCAGCTCTACCAATAGAAAACTTAAAAGGTAAAACAGGACAAAACAATATCAGAATTAAAAATAATAATTCTGGGCAGGAACGTAACAAGCAGCTAAATGTAGCTTTAAAATGGTGTAATTTTGTGTATGTTTTTTGAAAAAGTCAGGTTCTCCTGGATTTTGATAGATATTTGTTATATATTGAGGCCTAAAATGACAATAATTGCAGCCTTTCCTGTGTTGATTCGCAGTGAGAATATACACTGACATCAATACTGTAAAATTTGTATTACTTTTTTGGACATAAAGAAACATTGCGCTCTGTAATTGTTTTAATGTAGGGAACACTGAGAGCAACAGAGCAAAAAGCGTAATGACAACAATAGAAATAAGTTTTGTTTTAAAAACTTTAATGTGTGTTTTATATGTATCCACAATAGTCACATCGCTGGATTAATCTAGCTGAAATAGATTATTTATTAAAGATTAAAATATAAAGATTATTTATACAATGATGTGCATGTTTTTTTGATTGATGGTTAAATGTTTGTATCTGAATACTGTTAGACTCCACAGAAAAACGATAAAGCACTGTTTATTTAACTTTTAAAATTTTTGCTCTGTCGTATTTATTTGTGATTATTTATTATATGCAGATCACCCCAGTCGAACTCGAGTTATTGAAATCTTTCCAAATAGAGCTATTCAAATCATCTGGTGAAATTAGATTCATATCGCAGAATATATATATATCACAGCAAAACAAAATGTTGCAATGTCAGATTTTCCCAATATCGTGCGGCCCTAGTATATTCTTGACGAATTAAGTGTACTTGCATTTTTTTTTGTCAAATAAAATGGATAAATGAATGAATGAACCTTTTCTTGAAGCTTTCTCTGTCATATTTGATACATCTAGCACTCAGAATGAAACTTTCTAAAAATCACTTGCAAAATCATTAAAGTAATGCTAAAATATATTTATGTTTTGTCTGCCACAATGATTACAGATCAATGTAAAATTACAGATCCTTCCTTATGAATGTTAAGCAGTGACCAGTAAAAATTATTTTTTAACCTAATTTATGTTTTCATTTGTTTGTGGTTTTTAATTGTATATTTATTAATGAAATGTTTTTCCCATGAAAAACCATTTGTTGCTCACATGACAATAAATAAAAATAAATGAAACTAAGCCTTTAATTTTTTTATGTACTAAAGATAGATTATTGGGAGATGTAGAGCAACAATGTTTTTATTTCTATGTGTATATTCAAGTAGTCTGTTATATTCATAAAAAGTTTGATCCATTAAGTAAAGTTTTTTTAAACACATTTGTAGCCAAAGTGTCTGTATTGATACCTCAAATGTACCTGAAATTTTGCTTTGAGGTACAAATATGTCCCTTTTGAAAAGGGACCCATATCTCCCATATCTTTATTTCTGAGAGTGTAATAAAGAGTAAGAGCACACTTTCTGGCTTGTTTTAGTCTAGATTAAAATACAAACACTCTTCAAATTTGCTTTGGCTGAACACTCTGTTTGCTTTTGCGTTAAATTCTGCAATCAGGAAATCCTGGAGGGACTGAAAAGTCTCTGATGCTCACCAGTATGGCTGAATTTATTTAATCGAAATAATGTTGTGGAATTTATTGCAGTTTTTAGCTAACCATGTTTTTAAATATATATTTTACTTTAATTTCTGTGATGGAAAAATCGGAATTGTTAACTGTTCTTACTGCGAGCCATATACATAGAGCTTGACCTTGTTCGACTAATGGAGCTAATGGATGGAGCTTGACCTAGTTATGTAATGGTGTGTTTTTTTGGACCTTCAGGCTGAGAGAGAGCATCTTACATTTTCAGCATCATTAATCCAGTCTTCAGTGTCACGACTCGTCAGAAACAGTTCAAACGTGATGATTTGGTTCATGATACTTTTGTAGAAGCTGTGATTAGTATTACTAATAAAAAAATTGAATTAACATTACTTTTCATTTTTCTTTTTTTAATAAAACACATTCTGTTCAGCAAAGGCACCATTATAAGCATTTATAATAATTTGATCAAAAATGGTTTCCATAAAAATATATAGATCATTGTTTTCAGCATTCATAATAAGAATGATTATTTATTAATTAATCATCATCACATCAATTAAGTATAACGGAATGATTTCTGAATTAATTTCAGCTTTGCCATAACAGGCGAAAAAATTTCTAGAAATAAATATCGAAATATAACATTATTATTACAAACTGACCAGGAAAATATGTATGCATAAACCAGGCTTTCAGTATTCTGATAAGGAAAAAAGAAACAAATCATTGCAATTATGCATTCATTTTAAATTGAATTAAATAATTTTTTTTCTTTAAATTCATTATTACAAACTGACCAGGAATATATGAATAAATTCATAAATATTGAATTTAAATTCATATATAAAATATAAATTCATAATAAGGAAAAACAACAACCAAACATTGCATGATAAAATTAGGCATGCATTTTAAAACGTATTTTCTTGAAATATTTGGAATTAATATTACTTTTTCAATTGTTTTTTTTAAATAAAACAACTTCTGTTCAGCAAAGGCACCTTTTATTTATCAAAAGTGACAGACATTTCTAATCATTTGATCACAAACAGTCTCCATTAAAAAAATTGCATAAAAATTCTATAAAACAAACAGACCAGAAATAAATGTATGCATAAACCAGGCTTTCAGTATTCTGATAAGGAAAAACGAAACAAATAATTGCTTGATAAAATTATGCATTCATTTTAAACCTTTTTTCTTAAAAGAAAATGGAATTAATATTACTTTACTAATCTTATTTTTTTAATGACTTCTGTTCAGCAAAGGCACCTTTTATTCATCAAAAGTTACATACATTTATAATAATTTTATCACGAACAGATTTCATAAAAAAATATATAGAAAACAGTTTTTATTTAGCATTCATAATAATTAGGATCATTATTATTATTATTCATTCATTCATTTTCTTTTCGGCTTAGTCCCTTTATTAATCTGGGGTCG
This sequence comes from Danio jaintianensis, assembly GCA_903798115.1. Lineage (NCBI taxonomy): Eukaryota > Metazoa > Chordata > Actinopteri > Cypriniformes > Danionidae > Danio > Danio jaintianensis. The sequence continues at coordinate 1,494,401 of CAIGQV010000919.1, forward strand.
CCACAGCGGAATGAACCGCCAACTTATCCAGCATATATTTTACGCAGCGGATGCCCTTCCAGCTGCAACCCATCACTGGGAAACATCCATACACACCCATTCACACACATACACTATGGACAATTTAGCTTACCCAATTCACCTATAGTGCATGTCTTTGGACTTGTGGGGGAAACCGGAGCACCCGGAGGGCGAACACGGGGAGAACATGCAAACTCCACACAGAAACGCCAACTGACCCAGCCGAGGCTCGAACCAGCGACCTTCTTGCTGTGAGGCGAACGTGCTACCCACTGCGCCACCGTGCAGCCCATTATTATTATTAATTAATCATAAATAATAATTACATCAAATCACTTTAATGGAATGATTTCTGAGTTTTTTCCACTGAACATTCAGATTTGCCATGACAGAGAAGTAAACATCTCAATACAACATGTTTATTACAAACTGACCAGGATTAAATGAATAAATTCATAAACCAGGATTTCAGTATTCTGATATGGAAAAACAACAACCAAACATTGCATGATAAAATTGTGCATACATTTTAAAACCTATTTTCTTGAAATATTTGGAATTAATATTACATTTTCAATCGTTTTTTTAATAAAACAACTTCTGTTCAGCAAAGGCACCTTTTATGTATCAAAAGTGACAGACGTTTCTAATAATTTGATCACAAACAGTCTCCATTAAAATATTGCATTCAAATTCCATAAAACAAATCAATAAATACATGATAAGAAAAAACAAAAACAATCATCGCATGATAAAATGATGCTTGCATTTTCAAACCTATTTTCTTTTCCCTCAGGGCTAAGAAGATTGTGTTGCAGGGCACTAACATGGCACATCTTTTGGAGTTGCAGGCTCTTGCTATGAGCCTCAGTCTTCCTACAAAGCTGGTACAGGATGCTGGACTCACACAGGTTAATTCCATGACATTGTGGCTATTGATTTAATGTGAAGCGTGAGGACACTTTGTTTTTATTGAATTTATGTTCACGCAATACCTCAAAAAATACATTAAAAACAGGGTTTATTTAGGTGCTGGAAATGAATCTAGTGTTTTTAACATTTGAAAAGTGCTTCTATTTTTTAATAAAGTGCATGAGAATGTAATGGTGTTCCTTTCATGATTAATAACGTAAACAAATAGGTAATAGGTACAAATAGGTAATATTAATTAAAGGGACCTACTGGTCTGCAGAAACACTTTGATTGACATTCTCCCTTTAAATGTGTCATCATAGGGGGAGAGCCCCGCCCATAAGTGACATCTCTCTAGTTAGCATAGGATGTTAGTCTTGTTTTTGAATCTGCCACTATGCTGACACAGGCATTTGAAGCTCTGCCCTCTTTTGAAAAGAAGGCTGGGAGCCCAATCTCTTTTGAATTTAAAGTGACAGTCACCAAAATGGCACAATTAGGATCAAAACCTAAAAGGGGCAATTCTAAAACATTATTTGTGGGCTATTTTGAGCTAAAACTTCACATACACACTCTTGGGACATCAGAAACTTATTTTACATCTTGTAAAAAGGGGCATGATAGGTCACCTTTAACTATTAAAATAAAATCTTTTTGCTTTTGCATAAATTGAAAACAAAGTTCACAGAGATTACTGCTTCATGAGTCAACAATGCATGAAATTAAAATAAATGTACAGACGTGGACAAAGTTGGTGGTACTCCTCAGTTTTTTCATGCCAGTTTCATTAGTTTGCCTTCTTTATCGCTTCTGTTGAAGCACAATTTATTATAAACACAAAATATTTTCAGTCATTTTTTATTAATCATGACTTTTTAAGTTGTTTCAGTGACCACTGCCGTTTTCTTTCTTCAACGGAAAGGTACCAACAATTTTGTCTATGTCTGTACATTTAAAATGAATGATGACATATTTAACATGCAAATAAATGACATTTAAGAGAGTAAAAAACGTCATTTAATGTTGGACTTGGAAAACATGCCATCAAAACATTTCTGTGTTATACTACACTATAACTATTATCTTCTGATATAATGTGATGAAGTGTGTATATGTATGCAAATATGTAATTTGCGACCTGGAACGTGCTTCAAAAGTGCTTAAATTTGACTTTGGAAAAGGTGGCAAGAACCCTTTAAAAACTACATTTGTTTATGATGAACAAAAATAAATATAAGGACAGGAAAATGCTAGATATGTGGTGAGGTTTTGTGTTAAGACATTGATAAAGCCTGGGAAATAATTTTAGATCGTGTTTGTGTGTGCAGGTGGAGCCAGGTTCATGCACTGTGCTTGCCATCATAGGAGAAGAGGAGATGGTGAATAATGTCACAGGAAGTCTGAAACTGCTTTGAGGGAACTGCTGCAACACTGACGGGAACCACAAACTCAGATGTACCACAGAAAGAGCAGGGGTCCGAGATTGCCCACAGCAGCATGGTTCTCCGCAAAAGGTGCACTCAGTAATTTTTCTTTCCGTTTTGATGACTCATACTGACACCTTGTGACATGGATGCATCTTTATGCAAAGGCAAGTGTTTTCTGTTACTAATACCAAGGGGTGGGCAATATACTGCATAATAGTATACTGCTAGCAATTTGTCACCCTTTAGAACTATTTAAGTTTCCTTTCTATTGTGGTTATGCCAATGTTTCCTGCAGTGCTAAATCTCCAGCATCACAACTAAAGAAACCATGTTTTACCCCACTCGTGAATGTGAGTTTGCAAGTTTTATTTAACGTGATGTGAAACGGCTGTGTATTGCAAAATAATGGCATGGAAAAGATCTTTTTATTGATTTTGCCTTTGCCATCTGCTTAACAAAATCTACATAACCTGTCATATATTACAGTTGACTAACAAGTGACTCCAATACGCCTGTCTGTTTTATAAATATTCATCAAAATGAATCAAGAGTTAGCATTTTCTCTGGGAAGTTAAACTGCTTCCAATTAATCCCCAAGCGATCAAACCGAGCGAATTGCTTTAGGAATGAAGTTCAATTTGGATTCAATTCAACTTAAGTCATGTGGACTCCAAAAAGGTTTTCAGTATTGCCATGAAATGTTATCAAAAATCTGAAATGGAGAACACCATACTTGTACAACACTTACCTAAAAATGAAAAAAGTTACTTAATAGCTTAACATAAAAAAGATTGAGTGAAAAAAATGAGGTCGTAATCTGTATTATTAAAAAACAAATAAATCAAGTTTTTTTTTTTTTGTGATCAACCATTACCTTATATTTCCATTGAAAAATGTATAGTGTGATGTATATTGATGTGGATACTGTTTTTGTTATATTCTTGCTTTTATTGCCCACCCCTTTCAATTTTAAATGTAGAAACGCACAGTAATCCGTTATTTATTTATTTCTCAAGTAAAACACGGGGTGGAATATGCATTACTCGCATAAACCTGAGTAGTATTCAACTGCTATTGTGGTTTAAACTTCCGTTTTCAATATCCCGATGAATTTATTTTGCAGAACAGTTTGATGGAGGAAGAAATTACTGAGTGAACCTTGAAACGCCTGCTTAGTGTAACAAACAGACATGTTCAAAATATTGCGATTTTTAATTCTCCTTATTTGTTTAAAAAAAAAAACGACTAACGGAAATGATAAAAAGATCCCTGAATTTAGAGGTTTAAAAAAACAAAAACGGTTCTCGTAGAGGGGAGCTGACAGTGAAATAGCGGTGTATAAAATGTATAATGAATTATAATCACATGTAAGTGTTATGCTTAATGTGCCTGTAGAACCCAAATGTTTCGATGATTGTGAAATCAAATAGCCATTGTCAAAGTAAAATGTACAACGTTTGTTCTTTTTTTATTGTGTGAATATATTATTTTGTATTGTTTACAATTAAACGTACCCAATCCCTTTGTGATGATAAAATCTCCCCGTGTGTTGCTTTGTGTTTAACATATCGTTTAACATAATCAAATAGATTTCCTGTATTTATGCACACCATAAACCACTGACTAATACTGGAATCCTGTATGAATACGAGCAGTGGGTTACTGTGCAAATTCTTATGAGAAATAGGCTAACTGATGTCATCTACCTCACACTGTATGTTCGCCCATTTCCAGTTTCCTACTAAAATCTCCAATTTTTTATGACTATGGCTTGCCTAACATGGATCAAAGATGTCTAACAAACCAAAAACAGATGCGACCATAAACTGGACACAATGCTCAAATATACGTTGTTTTTCTCATCGTGATCACAATTAGTTTAATTATAATTCAGTACAAGCATCAAAGCTTGTCCTGTTTACAGCAGGTCTATATACAGAAATTGATGGTACTGTTTTGACTCCGTTAGCTGATCACATCCATGCTAATACTGTAGAATGAGCAAGTTTTCCCAGCTCACAGCATTTGCTTGTATTGGTACGTTCTGTCCAAAAAAAAGTACTAAAAGTCTGTTTATTTTTTCTTTCTTTCTTTCTTTCTTTTTTTGGATGTATAGGTTCAGTCCTAAAAAGTGTAAATGTTAGGTAATCCAAGACTATTTGATCCGGACCGGAACATATCCTCAGTCTCAGCACATCAGAATTTGAGAGCATGATTGCTTTATATTTTTGTATTTAATTGAAATTGCCAAGTGTGAAAATTTTTATTTTGGTAAATTACATTGCTAAAAGAGATTTCCTATCATCCTCTTCTTATACTGTCTTATTTAGTCCTTTTATTTGAGTCCAGTACAAATAAATAGTATATAAAATTAAGTATTACAGTCCTCCACGTCAGCTGCTCAATCATGAGGTTTCTTGTTTATTTTTTTTTTGTTAATGACATTTAAATGAAAATTGAATAACTTAAGACAGTCTACTGCTTCAAATGATCCACAGTTAATAATTTAACATATCATTTAAATCAGTTTTCATAAAGGGTTAGTTCACCCACAAATAAAAGTTCTGTTATTAATTTCTCACCCTCAGTTTTTTTCCAATCCCCTGAGACCTTTGTTCATTTTTGGAACACAAGTTAAATATTTTAGATGAAATCCCTGACACTCCATAGACAGCAACATTCCCAAGATGTTCAAAGTTCAAAAAAGGAACCAAATGAACGGTCAAAACATTCCATGTGACTTTGGTGGGTCAACTGCAGTCATACAAAGCTCCAAGAATATGTTCTTCGTATATCTTACGTGTTGCATTGCGGATTCTGATGGCAACACGTCATACTCCCTGGAGAAAACGTGCACCCAGATGACTTGATGAGAAGACAAAACATTGGCGAACAAAGTCGTTTTTTGCAACACAAACATGTTTGAGGAGCTTTTATGATTATGGTTGAACCACTGCAGTCACATGGAATGTTTTGATGGTTTTCGTTTCCTTTTCTGGACTTCGAATGTCTCGGGATGGTTACTGTCTACAGAGGATGCGAGAGCTCTCGGATTTCTTCTAAAATATCTTACCCTCATAGGTCTCAGGGGATTGGAATGGCATGAGGGCGAGTAATTAAGAACTACATTTTCACTTTTGGGTGAACTAATTCTTTTAAATCCATATGTGCTATATGGACTGTAAAACATCCACCATGTTTTCATGCCAGTTGTCAGTCAGTACAGTTCTGTTCCAACATAAAATAAGCATTCGAGATCCTCTTCAGAACATTGGTAGATCCTGGTAGTGCATTCTCCTGTTTATGAACACTGTGAATTTGGACACGCTATTCATTTCACATACCGCTAGGGAAGTAGGCCTCGTTCAGATGCAGGGAGTGACTTGACTTCCTGTTGCACTGTTGGTTAGAAGTATTAGGTCACACATTGGCCATTTCCTATACTGCTCCTGAACACTCCCTCCCTCCACAGTGACACGTGAGTTTAATTGTAATACAGAAATGTCTTTTGCATAGAAGACAAACATTAATGTGTCTAATTCTGGTACCGCTTAATGTGATAATGTAAAACACTGGGTCTGTTTTTTTAAAATGCTTCTACTGAACTGGCAACAAAGTACACTGCACGACTACTACAATTTCCTGTTGGTCTGCTATGATAAATGAGAGTTGTCTTGAGTTGACAGTTGTTGTTTTTTTTACTCTCCTGACTGCAGCTGCTTATTCTCATCTACTTTCAAAGTAAGGCATCACAGTTGAGCTCTACTCGTAAACTGCAACAGCACTTCACCTCAAAAGTCCTTTTTATATACCTTATGGTACATGAGTGTTACACAACACCATCTGATAACTATGACAACTGGTTATGTTATGACAAGACAATCATAAAAGTGGAAAGCCTTGATTTGTTGTCACAATTAACCATGTGAATTTGTAACTGTGAGTTTGTGCTTGTTTTCACAACTTTTTTTTTTTTTAAAGATTATTTCATCCAAAGTGTTGACAAGAATACAGACTCTAGATTAGTTAATTGTATTTTTTCTTAAATGAAATAAAGTAATAGAAAGAACTACTGGCCACAGACATTACTTGGTTTTAATACCAGTTGGAATTCAAAATTTACACTCATCGATCAAAAAAGGGGGAAACAAATCTTAAAATGTGATTTTGTAAATAAAATTATTTTCCTATTTCTATTAACATTTAAATATATATTATTTATTATAAATATAAGTGTATATTATACTGATTTACACTTTCATAAAGTATTTTGATGATTCTCTGAATTCTTTCAAATTAATACCACACACACACAATAAAACCCCACAATATTAATAAAGTAACAAATCTGTAATTATTTGAAAATTACAACACCACAAACAATTACTGATACTTGTTTTTAAAATATGAAGTATAATGCAGGTCCACGATGCATGCCCTCATTGGCTGCGCGCGCAATCCCGCCGGAGGCGCATGCTGTTAAATGACATTAATCCATTTTATAGTATTAAAAATATGACATTAGTTAAAAGAAATGCATTGAATCTAAAGGTAAATGTGCTTTCCTATTGTGTGACAGGTCGTGTTTTCATTCTACGAATTGAACTCCAGTTAACATTGAAATCGGTAAGGACGACGTTTATTGTCATTTATTGTCTTTGAAACACAAAGGGCCTGAATTTAGCAGAGAAAATAACCATTACGCTTGCGTCGTTGCCTTTGGTATTTTAAAACGAATGTATCTTCTCTAAGCAATTTATATAAGTGTAAAACTAACGTTAGGATTTTGTATAGACACCGTTCAACTCTGTCGAAGGCAGTGGCGCACACTTCTCTCTGTTCAATAACAAACCGGGGAGAGATTAAATTCTTACTAATTCTTAACTATACTGGAATCATTAGTACCTCAAGCGTGTAGTTTTCAGTAAGTCGTCAACTATTCCTAAAATAAACGGTTCATCATCCAGTGTTGAGGCACGACGAAAATTCGCACACAAAGCGATTACAAGTGGGAGTGATTTAATAGCTTTGTCAGTCTTCTACGCATCGTTTGTTATTTTGGCCCACGTTTGGTCCCTCGCGTATTCCTCTTTTTATAATGGTGGACCTCAGTTCGCCGCTGAGTTAATATTTCGAATAAGAATGAAATCCTGCACGAAATCAAGCGTCCAGTCCGATCCGGATCCCTTATATATATTCCTCTCAGACAGTATTGCTGACGTTCTAGTATCGCGCTCCCTGCTGTAGCGCCCAGGAGACCCCGTGCTGCTACGGCTGTATAACAAAACACTGTTATTCCTTTTAACACGGATAAAAGAAAACAATAATCCCTTATATGAATGAAAATTGAACTCCAGAGCTTGTGTATTTGTAACACAACATATTTCCCCAAAATCCTCGGTCACTTCTTTCGAGAGAATCCATTTTAACTAGCTCTTAGTCTTCGAAAGCTAAAGCTCCTGCAACCGTCTCGACGCCATCTCACGCTGCAAACTGCTGACTAGAGAAGTGAGGCGCCTCGAAAAAACAAGGTTCTGCCTCTTTTCCGTCTACGACAACACGAGCTCCGCGCTGATCCAATGGCGTCTGCGCATCCGTCGATTGACACATTTCTGCCCTATAGAGTTCCAGAGGGCGCGAGTCGAAGCCGAAAGTCCGCCTTCTCATGTACCCCTGCACCTTTGTGGAGGAAACCCTGTATTATGGTTGTGTGTAGGCTTCGCTGGGAGCCGCGGTCGATGCCGGTGTAGAGAGGGGGATGGGCAATACTGCAAATGTAAAGGACATGAGATTGAATCACAGCCTTGGATCACCAAGTGCTGCACATACCCATATAAATATCGACTATAATTTTGTAAAATAACATTGTGTGTTAATGAATCCTTTGGCAACTAAACGTGAACATATGGAGACCACACAATGTCTTAAATGGGAGAAAATGTGAAACTTTCAACTCTTGCGTAAAGGGGACACTGAGAAGTTTGGAAGATAGCCTGAGAGCCTCGCGGTTTACACTTCACAGGAAACACCGAGGTTGCAAGAGAAGGCCTCCCGTGCTGCCTCGCATTGATGTTGGATTTTTAAAAACAACACTAAACACCTTTAATAGGTTTTCCAGTTTCAGTTACGCTGGAAGGACGCTAATAGGTAAGCTATTTTGTTATTTCCATCAAGGTTTTGATAGCAATGGCTTGTGTTTTTTATGAACTAGGTAAAGTTGATGAAGTTGGGAGCTCAGTTTATCAGCTCTTGTTTATCAACACGCATTGTAGCTTTTCTCTTTCAACTCTTCTTGGTTGACTGTATCTGCTGTCACGTTAAGGAGTCAAATCAAATTATTTCAATGATGAAACACCGTGTTGGTTGGATGTGGATGTTAGCTTGGTATAGCCATAATCACAATCACACTTTGCCAAGAACCTCGTGCTAAGAACTGCTTTTTGGTGTAAACATTCAGTGATCGGTTTGGTGTTATGTTGCCTGCCTTATCTTTTACACCTTTATCACGTTCAGAGCGTTCTTGCCACTCAACATAATGAATTATCTATCAAAGTGAGCAAAGGTATCATTTTTGTTAGCCGTTAGCTTAGCAGAGAGTGCCTGTCTCAAGCTACTGCGATTTAAATGCACATAAGTGGGGAAAAAACCTTGCTTTACCAATGACCTTTATTTGTAAACAAGAGGAGAAACGATTATCAAGGCTTCGTGGCATCCACAGGCCTCTGTGTTAGTTGACTTACTCCAGTGGTAACGTTAATCAAATTCCTATGTGAAAACAGACATGGCAGAGTTTGTATTTACAACATTCGTGCTTGTCAGAATAGAATTTGATGAGATTAAATGTTCCGCGAACGCCGTATTCACATGTTCTTAACTGTATTACTTGGCTTCGTATAACTTGGACACTCTGTTAGTCTTGCAGCCTAGAGTGGATTTATTTTCTGTCTTTTTTAAAGGAAGATATCGGGATAAGCAGATCATGTTGAGCACTGCTCTCTGCTTTGATATGTATCATCCCTATTTTTGATATTCTCCCATTTTGCTGACTATGAGAAAACTTTGTGATGAATTTATAATTTCTTGATCCGACCTGTGTTTTATTTTGGAAACAAAAATAATGCGAACCCCGAGAACCGTGACTTGCCTTTTTTCCTCATTCTTCACCTCCGCCTCCCCCTTCAACCAACCCCCAACTCCATCCATGAGAAATGGGTGGTATTTCTAAGGGGAACTCGCCTTTCCTTTTTTAGCCTCCATTTTTATTTCAACAACAAGTGAGTGGAAACGACAAGGAAGAGAAGGCGATCGAGAGTGAGAGGAACCACATTCGCTCGCTCTAAATATATATATATATCACACTTATACATACACACGAGTCAGTAAGCTGCAAAAAAGTAGCATTTGTTTGTAAAATGTCATTGGGGAAACGCCTGTTGTTTGGCAGGGCCTCTATGCTCAGGGTTATTTTTACATATACACACACATTACAGTACTTTTGCAGCCCTCTGGCATTATACTTTCCTCTATGTCGTTCACTGTTAAATTTGATATAGTTAGAAGGACCCTAAACAGAGGGTGTTTATAATTGTGCCTGATAGATTTGAAACACTGTTGGTGCCGTCTGTTTGCATTGACTAGACCACGAACAGGCTTGTAATTGTACATGCAACTGTTAAAGTATAAGGTGGTGTTTGAAGTGAAACTAGTGAACATGTTGCTGGTTAAATGGACATTAACCAGATGATATCTTAAGTATAAATACTAACTGCCCGTGTCTTTTGGAATAATTTTTAAAATCAAACTGTTGTATATGTGTGTTTAGATTAGCTGTAAAGGCATGAGGTAGAAGTTTTTTGCAGTTCTTGAAGAGCTTGCTGGCAACTGAAAGCATATGATTGGGCCTGTCCGACATTTTCCCAGTATGTTTTCAGGTTTTATTTTCGTCCGCCTTGAACTATGTGAAACCTGATCTATCTGTGACTCACCCGACTCGTTATCTAAAGTCAACGTGTGTCTTTGTACAGAGACAAAGGACAAGCTTGGAGAATCAAAACTGTTGCATGTTCAGCAGGTTTGAAAATAAAATAAAGAGACTGAAGTGGTTACAGTTTAACCAAATGTATCAATAGAGAAACTGTTCAAATAATTATATGGAATGGTTTTGTTTGTGTGTGTGGAAATGTATCTGTTCTGTCCTTCTTCTTTAGATTCATTAATCTTGTGCTCTTTAAAAAAAAATTGACCAATGTAATATTTGTGAATGTTTCTAAAATCTTTTTGTCTTTGTGTTTTTGGCATTGTGTTTGTAAGAGAAAAGGATGCGGTTTACTGTTGTGAGAATTTTTCACAATATACAATTTGTGTATCTGCGCCTGTAAAAAAACAAAATAACTATTTTTATTTTAGGTATACTTTAACTATAAAGTAGGCCAATTTTTTTTTCTCCTGAAAAGATGTTTGGTTAATTGCTAAACTCTGTCTTCTGTCATGTTAGAGGTGATTTCTAGCGTTAACTGTTTTATTTAATTTTGATAGAAATTGTAGAGAGAGTGATTATAGACTAGAGGTTTGTGTGTGTGTGTGCTTTTGGAGAGCCTTCAGCTCGTCTTGTTCTATGTAATGGGACAAAAAATAGTTGCTGAGACGCTTGGCCCTCTTCTGCTTCAAGATTGGATGGTTTCAGAGGACCTCAGCCAATCACATGCGTTTGAGTGTTGTTAGTCTCTCTCTCTCTCTCTCTCTCTGTGTTTTTCTCCCTCAACCCTACCTAACCAGTGCTTTGGAACAGCTAGCAGTCTTAAAATGGCTTTTAGCAGCCTAAATAATGGTTTCTTATAGCTGAACATAATGCAGTATCTCCATTCACTCTGTCAGTTCTCTAGGCCCATGTTTGCATCCTCCCTGTGCAGCCATTTTACCTCCTGAACAATTTTTCCAGGTATTTGGCAAGGGTGGGTCAGACAGTCATCTTGAAAACATTTGCAAGGGGAATTTAGTTCAGATAAAACACCACTTTCACATTTGGTGTTGCTGTCAGAAATGATGAGCAGTGTTCGTAGATTTGTCCATATATTTGTAGTTGAATCGTTCAAAAGTGGCAGTCAGATATGATCAGGGCCACAATCCTCTTTGTTTTGTAAACACTAATGCTTCTTAATGTGTCCCAGGCAACACAGAATGATCTTCTACTCACCTGTATGTCAACTGTTGGCTAAAAAAAGCCTTTTCTGGTTATGTTTTGGTGTTTTGTTTTAGTCAAACTATAACTGAATCATTACACACACACACAATTGTATATTTATATATATATCTTCATGTTTGACATGTTCTATATTAAAATGTGTGTGCTGTCAAGAACAAACTTAAATTAAATATGACAATCTGCAGTTTGAGCCTCATTTTCTTCAGTACAATCAGTTATATCAGTGCATGGAATGATTCTCAGCGATCATATTTTTCCTTTTGGAAAATTTGTGTTTGGTGAGGTAATAAAATATTATAGCCCAAATCAATATTTTGTAAGGCTGTATTTAATTATTCTTGTTTTATACAAGTACAGATACTGCCATCTTGCATCTGTTATTGTTATTAGCATACCAAAAATACAATTAGAGAACTTTAGTATTAACAGTACTGCAATATTATTGCCATGTTCATTTTAACGGAACAATTCTTTTTATACTTTAATGAATTACAAGATTTTAAAAGTTCCATCTATTTCCCCATAATTGTTAATGCAATCAAAATTTGTGTTGTTAATGCCTTTTGTGTACCTTAAATGTCCATCTACTTTCAACTTGGCAAATGCTTTCTTTGTAAATGATCTAATTAAAACTTGTTCTCAGCCAGTACATTTAGGCCCATTTAGCCATTACAAGATGGCGCCGACGAAGATGGCCGCCTCCGTGTTGAGCTCT
>CAIGQV010000919.1:1511677-1531466 GCA_903798115.1 Danio jaintianensis
TTTCTGATTTCTGATTTCTATGTAATAAGTGTATGTAAGTGTCTGTAATACTTGATTCTTATTCTGGTTGGACGTGACATTCCAATGTGTTATTTATAACCACTGAATAACAAAGGCTTATGCAGGTACTTCGAATCTTCTTGACCGTCAGTGAATACGTTCACATCCATATATATATATATATATATATATATATATATATATATATATATATATTTGCTTATCTGTCTTCGCCACTGTTTTTGACTGTTTGGCATCTCTTGTGACATAATAACACGTTGGTTAGTGTTTGCTCTATCACCTTCATTCAGCCATTTTCGTTTCTGTCAGCTTTGCCTTTAACTAACTAAAGGGAAATTGACCCTACACGAGACATTTTATTAAGTCCAAATGTTAAAGTCTGTGTCAACTGGAAGTTGCTGAGCCTTTTATTTGATTATTTTATATGATTATTAAATTTTATATGATTATTAAATGCTTCCAACTGAAACAAATATTCAATAGGGGGCTGGCCTTTCTTTTGCTTATCATACACTCATAACAAACTAACGATAAGAAGGGCATGGTTACGTATATTGATATACAGTTACTATGGAAGCCCTCAAGTTGACGTCAACAGAAGAACCGTTACTTATAACATGGAAGGATTTTATTATTATTTTTTTAATCTTTGAACTTACACAGATTAAACTAACTATACTATCTGCAAAAGCATAAAAAAAGCAAAAAAAAAAAAAAATCAAATTTGCATTTCAGTGACAAATTTTCTTTCTGAGTGTCATGCAGTCTACAAACCTTTTTGTATTTAGTTCAGAGAGAAATGGGAACTAGGTCAATGAGATTGATTGAGATGCACAGCCAATCATATATTCAGCCATTAACTGCACTGCCAAACATCAGGACAATGTTGTGTACTGTAATACTACTAATACAATATTAGTAATACTGGAAGCATATTTGTGCAAATGTGCAATTGGAACTTTAAGCATTTTGAGTTTTATTTATTTATTTATTAATTTATTTATTTTTTAATTGGTGGTACTAATTTAAAAATGTCTTTTTTTTTCTTACCACACTGCAAAAAATACCTGTTAATTAACAGTTTCTGTATTTTGTGTGTTCCGTTTATTTCCGGTGGTGAATTGCATTATGGGATGTTGATCTCTGCTCTGTCCACTTTTGATGTTTAAAATTTAACTCAACAGTTTAACAGTGACTTTTATTGACATTTTAGTAGTTTGAAATAATATAATGTAGAAGAAATAATATATAGATAAATTAATCTGTAAAATAACAGAAAATGTACTGGCAGCTTATTACAAGGTTTTTGCAGCGTAATATACAACACCAACGCAGACAATATATCAATTTAAACTATTAAAAATGTTCATAAAAGTCACCTTTTCCAACTTTAAGGATAAAAGTTGTCAGAAGAAAGATCAAGTTCTCATAATATGATTCAAAAGCAGAAATAATAAAAAAAAAAAACATGAATCACAAAATATGGAAAACTGTTAATTTACAGATATTGCATTAAAAATTAATTATTTAAAAAAATGAAATTCATAGGATTATTTGAGTTCTTGTTTGTTGATGTTATAATAATACATTAAAGAATTAGTTTTTGTTGGTATTGTTTTATAAAATAGTCGTAGTATGAATATATAACTTTTTTAAATAGTGACAAATCATTTACAAGAAACTAAAATGTGTAAAGGCTGTTTCTACCATTCACTGTATCTCTTAGCACAATTGATTTTCATTTTAAAGGAAGAAGCAAAATGGGGATCAGACATTATGGCATATGTTTGTATGTGAACCCGTTTGGTAGTGAAATAGCAATTTCACATATGATTTGATAGTTGATTTTTAAAGGTGACATCAGATAAAATTTTCACTGTGTTTAGTTAGGTTTCTGTGGTTGAAAAGACAACATGTAGCTTGTTTTTTGTTTTTTTTATAAACTGAGTGCATTTATGTGCCTTAATCGACCTGTTCGTGCTCTTTTATATGTAACCAGCTTGTTCTTTCTAAGGGTCAGCTTCCTAGCAATCTATGGACTCCATCTTCCTCTCACCTCTTTATGTAACTGGATAGCAAAGGTGCTAACGATTGGTGCCTCCCATTTTTTTGAATTTGAAATAATAGTCGACAGATATATTGCCAAGGACAGATATATTGTCATTTTACAAATATCAGCATCGCTGAGTTTTTTTGTTGTTTTTTGTTTGGCTGATGTGTTTGAGATGGGACTTATTTTGACACCGCAGCATCATCAAAATAAAAGTCCCACACACTCAAGTTCTGTCTAATATGCATAGAAGTCTATGTATGCAAATTAAATTAAAATGTATACAAAGGTATCATGTTGATTAATTAGTAATAAAGAAAAACTAAATTTTGTTTGCTATTAGCATTCAGCAAATATGGTTAACCTTTATTTATTTTATACAGTGAAGATTATACAGTATGCAGTGTTATTTCGTTATATTTTTCAGTTTTTGTAAATAAAACCTACCGTTAGATGGATGAATAACCTGAAAAACACTGTTTATTTTTCTATTATCTTTGCTATATTGTTTACATTTTGTAATATATTTTGCTTGTAGAGTTTTTTTCTTTTCTTTTTGCTTGATAGTGCTTTTTTTACTGAACATGTATACCGAACCGTACCGTACCAAAACCGTCACCTAAAACCGAACCTAACCATGAGAAGTCTGTATTGTTGCACCTAGGGCTGAAGCTTTGAATCAATACATTCCAAATAAGGAAATAATTGATTTCACAATTAATATTCCTTATTATAGACTATGCCGATACTATTTATCAGAATATTTCTGATATTAATTAAAATTTCTAAAGTTCTTCTGAAAAGTTTTCAGTTCTTTATGTAGGTTTGTTTTAAGATGTCCTTATAGAACTCATCATTGAATCTCTGATTTGCTTCAACTAAATTTTAAAGACAATATCATTGGTATCTGTTTCTTTTTAAATGTGTTTATTTTAATAGTCCCTCTTATTAACAGTTTTTTTGTTCCATTTACATCCTCTTATTCTCTCTGACATACGCAGCAGTATTTCTTTGTTCCAAGAATTACCGCAGAAGTTGGCCGTATGCCATTTCAATATATAAAGCTCCATTTGACTGGAATAATCTCCCCTCTTCTTTTTGATCAATTAAGTTCTTAAATCTCTTTAGGACTCAATTATTTTCATATCATTTCATATACAAGTTATTCATTCTAGTTCCAGTTTGAATGTTTGTCAGTTACTTGCATACAAATTGTTTGTATTTTTGTATGTATATGCTGTAATATAGCTTGGGGACTATAACCAGGGACTGACTTTAAAATGCTGTTTATTACTAACTCTGGCATGTCCTACTTTAAAAATAATAAAACAAATTGGTTAAAAAAATGGAAAGAAAAATGCAGTTATATTATAGTATTAAACTCTGAGCAGATATGGTGAGCACCATTAAATATAGCCCACTTTTATATTTTAATATTTAATAATTCATTAGGACTATAAAATTACACAAATTGACCACCTCAGAAACTCCAGTTTTTGTGTGTGTAGATGTTTATTTGAATCATTGGTAATGGCGAGCTGCAGTGATAAATTAGATGTGCGGGATACGGCCCGGCACCATCTCACATTTTGTCATCTAAATGTGGAAATGGCTTGAAAAGCTCCATCTCAGTCAAACAGACAAAAGTCAGCAGAAGCTCAAGGTTTGGTGGAGAACTGTGTGTGTGCTGCATGGGTTTAACTCCTCAAGAATGGATCGATTGGCAAATTGTGATCAAACTCACAGTACTGATAAACGATATAAAGAGAGGTGCACATAAGCGGTCTGCATGTGCAATGTAAATTAAATTTGCAGACCATATAAGGCACTAGAGAAGCGATTTTGCAAACCAGCACTTTCAGTTTCATATAATTTATCTTCCACCCATGCTCCGTCTTCATCTCAAACACAGTCAACACCCTCACCCATGATCTGATCACGTGGTCTGGTCCCGCATATTACTTTGAGGTACAAAAATCTGAGGACTTCTCTTTTGAGAAGTTGAACAAAAAAATGAGGAGCACCCCTGGATATAAAATCCACTTGAGTCAGCAAGGCTGTACGTGAATTACTCTATTTCCAGTACAAAGACAAAATTGATAATGTCTGTTTATACAATGTAGGCTACTATATAAATGTAATTCTCACTTCAAAATCAGCATCATATTTGACCAGTGAATTATATAAACCAGTAGAAGATTAAGAATAAATAATTTTTTTTAATAGTGACCAGGCAACATGGGACTTCACAGTGTTATGCTGGTGAAATGGTGCACAAGTCAGCGTCACTTCTTGTGTAACAAAATTTAGCTGCTAGTTTGGAGCTCAGATGTCCGATGCCAGTTAATAATAATAAAAAAAAACTTATTTGGCCAGCTGATCAATCGTTCTACCTCTAAGACAAGTGTAGGCTTGGATAAAACAGTGGCAATGTGGAAACCCCAGATTATCTAGACGTTTTTCAAGAAAGTGAGAGGTGGCAGAAGCTTGTAAGCACTTGAAGGCATCATTTATTGGAAGTAAAAAAAAAAACATATTCTACAATGTTTTGTACAACATTTAATCATTTTGAACATGATTGTTTAAAGAAAATATGATCATTTCTTTTCTCATCAAATTCATGTTCTCAATCACACATTAAACTTGATAAACTTTTGCTGATATATTTTTTTAAACCGTTTTTATAACAATTTGTTGAAGATGGCTGAATGACTTGCAGATTGAGGGGGCTGAAATAATTTTGACTGCAACTAAGTTCATTTATATTTGCGTGCCAACGTAGACTCGGTTCTTTATTATCAGATGTCCATTTCCATAGGACAAATTCTACAATATAATCGGTAACTGTTAAAATTGAGATTTACCATTGGTTTTCTGCTTTCTTCTTCAGTGCTATGAAATCTTTTTTGTTTAAATTCATTTTATATACACAGTGAGGTGGATTTTAAAGATTCAGACTTCCCGGAGGCTAAACTGTCGAATAATCCATATACCACAATAAAAACTTCAGAAAACGGGCAATTCATATTAAAAACACACCAAATTTTTATTTTTTATTTTTGTGGTTTGAACACTTACTGAAAGTGGGAGGTATACCATATATGCTCATTTTTGTATGTGTATTTGATCATTTAGGCACACACCCAAGTTAAGCCCCAAGTATGGTTTGCTTATTGGGCGTACTGCTTTAAATACACACACACACACACACACACACACACACACACACACACACACACATTTAGACACATTGAGATTTCTTTCATGGCTCATTCTGAAAACTCCTTTTAATATCAGCCATGTTGCATAACTTTTTTGATGTCATCTTTGTACAAACCAGGTTAAGTGGTAAAAAATTCAACCAGTTTGACAATGCGGAATAAGGTATCTGATCTGTCACATGTTACCACTTATGAGGATGCCAAGATAAACCTTTGTAAAAATATAAATCTAGAGAAATTTAAGAAGGATTTGGGAAGAGAAATTAAAGTGTAGTCCTGCAGATTGTAAGGCAGCTGTACAGAGAGAGCATGCAGAATAGATAAATGGTGCTTGGAAAGACTAAAAGAGATTTTGCCACAGAGGGCAAAATATAAATTATACCAGCATAAATTTTCCAGACCGTTTACATTTCATTTCACCAACAAATAGTAGCATATGCACGTGTAAATTACTTTGGGAGGACAATAATTCTTATAAAACTTTTGCAAACTGTAAGCAATTCAGATCACCTCTCCAAATGACAACATCACCATAAACTGTAGTGCATGTTGCTGCCAGTTTCAATTCCAATTTTGATGCAATCCTTATATTCATCCTTTTAATCACTGTCTGGTCACTCTGCCCATATTGGTGAAACTTCATTAATTTAAAAAAAAGTATCAAATCTTTGCCTTGGCATAATTCTCTGGTGACTTCCTCACTGTTTAGGTTTTGTTCCAATATGTGTATGATTTTCAGCGGTAGACCTATTGCAAATCGTGTCCCTCTAAATCATCGAAATTGCCACAGGTCAAAGTTGAAAAAAATCTAAAATGTGATGTACCTGGAATCATTCCATTTTCTTCTGTAATTTCCAGCAGTTCAATAGTTATTCAGTTAAATAAAATTTACAATATTTGGGTGAAACATTTTCGTACATCATACAAAAATAATATGCATATTGTCACATGTGGTAACCCACTGATGTGCTGTGTATAAAATAAATAATGGGATAATCTGCAGCGTCTGAAATCAGGAGGTAGAGTACCCTGTTTATCACTGTAAATTGAGATTTAATTCCTCATTTGATGCTTATGAATTTATTGATTTCAACAGATAGCCGGTTCTGTATTATTAATAGTGTGGTAATGTCTCAACAGACCATTTGTGATAATGATACAAATTTTAGTAGCTGATTTAAATGGCTGTCTGGAGTAGTAATACTGGAGTTGGATGGACGGTTCACATAAAAAAATTAAAAATTTGCTCATGTCATTCAAATGTCTGGGGAGGAATATATTTTGAAGAATGTGGACTCATTTGATGTTTGTCATACGGATCAAACTAACAAACAGACCTTTTAAGGATCAGCTCTTTTGTGTTAATTAAGTGACATTTATTTTGTCATTTATTAAATGATCTCTTTGTCCCACTTTATCATGCACAGACATTTTGCAACAATAAACAAGTTTTTATTTGGAAATAATGCTGGAGCTCTTATTCTGTGTTAAAGGGAACCCTGTGTGTTGTGTGCCTTAATATAATGTAAATGATACTAAAAAACATGACACATTAACTTTATTAAAAAAAAATCTACGTTTATTTTGGACCATGGATTTTCGATGATATAATTAAGTTGCTCCCCCTCTGGCACTCAATCTGTTTCTATTGTAAATGCAGCACCACTGGTTATACTAAATAATTATATGATGCCATTACAGTTTTCATTACAGTTTATTTTTTCCCCCCGACAAGGAGTAACATTATAACATTAAATTGTTCTGGATGTCGAGTGAAATGTATAGAGAAAAGAAATGGTCGAAAATAAACATGCCGATGCTGGTCAACATTTGATGCTGCATTCATCACAACTGGAGAAAACTGGACCTGACCGGGAGTTTATTAAGTCACCATGCATGTGATCGCCAGGTCTCTTCGTTAATGAGTTTGAACTTTCTCCATCAGGGACTGACAAACGTTGGCAAGATCAAAACCAGCCATTTTTAGTGTGAATAGTGTGAATTTCTCTCGAAGCGTTAGACTCTCTATAAACACTCATGTTCCACCATTTAGTTTAAGCGTACACTGTCTCCAA
Organism: Danio jaintianensis; assembly: GCA_903798115.1. Lineage (NCBI taxonomy): Eukaryota > Metazoa > Chordata > Actinopteri > Cypriniformes > Danionidae > Danio > Danio jaintianensis. The sequence continues at coordinate 1,519,045 of CAIGQV010000919.1, forward strand.
CTATGCGCTGTTACAGTATAGCTGTTTACTTAAAGTCTTCAGGCATCTTCTTAGTCTTTTCTGAGAATACATTACTTTTATACATTACGTTTCTTTTTAGTGTGGTTCATCTGAAAATTACAAGCAAAAAGTGCACAATGTGGGATCATATCATTGTTGTATCCCCAATTGTGCTGCATTTACAAAAGAAACTGAAGGGTAGCAATTACAACATTGAAAATAATGGCGGCACCCATAGTCCAAAATAAATGTTTTTTTTAATGCATTTTTGTGTCAAATGTGAAAAGAATTTGTGGTTAATGTTGCTTCATTGAGTAATGAGGTTTGCACTGCGCGCTCACGTTTTTAAAAACTTTTTTTGGTGCGTTAATCTTGTCAATAATATTATTCAGAAGGTCATGATTCGCACTCATTCAATAATTACTTTGTATAGTTTTTATTTTACATTCTTCAGGTGATACAAAACAGATGTTTCGGCACAATGCCTTCGTCAGTGTGTGTTGCTTTATTAAAAAGTAAAAGTTTAGCAAGTTCTACATTTACAGACATGACGTGCTAAAATGTCTCTTCCTCTATTTTTGTGCTTGTGTCTCTGACTTTAGGTCTCCTGATGTTCGTGATGTGGTATAGCAGCACCCCATGTAAGGAGTGCTTGACTGCTGCCATTAGGAGCCCTTGATTCTCCTCTTCCCTCCCCTTTCCTTTCCCCCCTCACCCCCTCCCCACCCCCCCATCCCCTTCCCTGCATTGCTGCGCTGGACGTCATGAGCATAGTAATCACACTGGGAGTCACCACGCCTGAGACACCGTACACCGATATGGCCGCTGGATCAGAGTAAGTTTCTTGAATATGAGCTCTTTTTCCACCTTCATTGATGCAGATTTCTGCTTATTCTCAATCTGCTCCATTGGTACCACAAAAAAGGCAGAAAATGTGTCTATTTCAAAACGCTTACTTCTCCAAACCAGAAACATTAGTGATATTTGTAATAATATGTCATTACACTCATCTGTATGTCTAAATACCCTTCCCAGACACTTTATTTTGTATACCTGTTCATTTGCTCCATAAGTAATCTAATAAGATAATCTCATGACAGAACTTATGTAGTCATAGTCATGGACAGTCTGCTGAAGTTCAAATTGAGCATCAGAATGGGAAAGGAAAGAGGTGATATGCTGGGATGTCCGCAAACATCCAATTTGCTGAGAATTGCCCGAAAAAGAGAACATAACTACTTGAGTAGAAGTTCTGTTGAAGAAAATACCTTGTTGATGTCAGGTGAGAATGAGCTCATTCAAAGGCAAAACTAACTTACTTAGGCCATGTCCACACTAATACGTTTTTATTTAAAAACACAGATTTTTATCTCTGTTTTGGCCTTTTCGTGTTGCAGTGTGGACTGTGAAAACGAAAAAGATGACACATTTTAGTCATGTGACCAATTCAGCTAACATGGTGGAAGACATTGTAAAGCAGATGTTTTGACAACTTGATTAATTTCAGTTTATGCTCCATATTGCCTAACTTCAAAGGACAGGGAATGTTTACTGGGATCTGTTGTTCAGCGGTGGAAGCAGATGACAGTTTGCTGCAATGTTTGAAAGAGACGGAAAATAAATAGACGGCAGGTGGATATGACGCAGGTAAAAGCGTCTTACGTCTTCGCTAGTTGTGCAATACAAAATGAATGCGTTTTCAGTTGTTTTAGTGTGGATGACCATAAGAATTGAAAAAGATAGTGTGGACATGGAGCACTTTTAGACAAAAACACAGTTTTCAAATTCATCCGGATTAGTGTAGAAGTAGTCTTGACCACTCATTACAACCAAGGTATGCTGAAGAGCATCTCTGAACACACAACATCAAACCTTGAAGGAGATGAGCTTCAGCAGCAAAAGGTACAATCTGTCTCCTTAAAGCAGGAAGCTGAGGATAAAACTCACCAAAATTAGACCATAGAAATTTGGAAATGCGGTTCAGGATTTGGTGGCTTAATATTACTGCTGCAGCAGTCAAATTGTAGGGTCAGAATTTGGCACAAACAATGTGTGGTGTGGGGCGATGTTTTTTTTTTTTTTTTTTTTTCACACTTTGAACCCTTTAGTGCCAGTTGAGCATGGCCACAGTGTGCTCATCTAGTGATAATTTGCCATGTTACAAAAGCTCAATTGCTCAAACTGCTTTCTTGAGCATGACAATGAGAACACTATGCTCAAATGGCCTCTACGGTCTCCAGATCTCAATTCAATGGAGCAACTCCACTCCTAAATCTGCAGCAACTGAATGATGTGGTCATGTCAATATGAATCAAATTTGGAGAGGAAAGTTTTCAGCACTTTGTTGATTCTTAGCCATGAAGAATAAAGGCAGTTCACTGTTTTTTCAACTTGCCTAATAAAGTGGCCAGTGAGTTTCTGAAGAGTACTCATAACAATCCTCCTAGGGTGTTGAAATCGTTTGTAACACTCCATGTTTGTTTTTAGACACTCGCATAACAGGTTGGAACAAAACATGGGAACAAGAATGGCTTTAATTTGCCCAATTGAGCATTGGCCATTAATGCAGACTGGCATCAGAATGCTCATCATTTTGTGGGAATAGGAGTAATGAGGGTTGTTTATTTAGAACTTTTTTTTATCTGTGGATAAGAGTAAAACATTTTGGACAAAAAGATTATTATTAATTGTCTTCTCTTATATGTTAGCCTGCATAGCTGGGTATACTTCATTATTTCAGTAAAATATACTGAATCCCTCACTCTCACTAAATGACCAATCACAAGCCAATCAGACAGTGCTACAAAGTGATTGATTTAGGGTAATGACATTCAATATTTCGTTTTTGTTTTCCTGATAAACGTGTACTTTGTCTCTGTTTTAATTTTATGTGTAGGTAACCGTTATTCAGTGTAGAAATCAAAAGTAATTTAATTATAATTTTTTTTAAACGTAAAACAAGCATTTTGATTTTGACATTTCTCAGTGAAATCAAGTCTGACTCAAAAATTATATTTATGTTTTAAAATACATTTAAAAAATTCACAGTAGATTTTAACAGTCTAATTGGCGCAGACTTGACCATTACTACTGCTGCTTTTTTTGTAACACTATCTGCCAAAGACTAAGCACCAGTGGATCATTGTGGCACCTGCCAGATAGAATATGCCAACAACATCACTGTGACAGGCCAAAGATTATATGCCACAGTAGCTTAGCGCTTGGTGTCTTTTTCTTTCACAACTTTATAGAGCTTTCCTGTACTGTTTATTGCAGCTTTCATTTAGAGCAGCATAGATTCATCCTCCAAGCAGTAACACAACACACAGGCTACAGAACTGACCGCCTTTGTCTGAACTCATTGAAATTTTTATTACGCTTCTAACCAGTTTCTGCTCACATTTATTTTGTTTAGTATTGTATTGTACACATTTTTAATTGTGATTATGATGTGATCCAACACCCATATGCCTCAAAACCAGGCTTCTAATATGTTACACTTTTTCAAAAGATGGGTCTAGAATCAGTCAGCCAGACAAAGGTACGCCTGGTTCCAATCTATTATATTTACTGAGATACTTCTGGGTTTTGTCAAAATGTCTGCCACTCTCTTACATGCTGGGTAATGCATGCATGTTCCGGCTAAAATACACTATAGCGTGGAATGGAGATACCTACTGCTGCCTTCTTAGTTATCCTGCAAGTCCTGCTTAAGCCCATGTTGCTGTAGCTTACACCAACATGCCTGCCTTCGTTCAATTTTGTATTCTATACAGCTAGTCAATGCTAGTCATACAGAAACTGTGGCTAAATGCTACAGAATCGTTTCTCAGCAAGAGCAGGGTTGAATTGTGCATTTATAGTGGAAATGGTTGGAATTTCTGACAACCAGTGTTAGGCAATCAGGTGCTCTCTCCAGATATGGTGAGTAGTTAAAATGGTCTATTCTGAGATACCCCAACATATCCCATATTTAAAGGGATAGTTCACCCAAAAATGAAGATTGTGTCATCATTTACTCACCCTTTACTTGTTACAAACCTGTTTGAGTTTCTTCTTTTGCACACAAAAGCAGTCAATGGTTACATGTTTTGAGATTTCTTCCAAAAAATTTTTTTGAAGGAAACTTTAGAACCATATGAGTAAAAAAAAGCGAGTACATTTTCATTTTAGGGAGAACTATCCCTTTAAATTACACATGATATTCTTGCACAAATACAATATGCAAATTCATGGCCTACCAATTCATGATTGCCCTTGTTCCTGAATCATTTAGAGGGTAATCTGTGGTAGATTTTATACAAAAATAACAAAATTCATAGTGACTCATTACAAACAAAAACAAAATTCATGGCGGCTCTTTACAAACAAAAGCAAAATTCATGGTGGCTCATTTGTACAGCTTTAATTCACTTTGTCACTTTGGTGTCAAAGGTTGCTTACTGTACTAAATCCAAAAGTAAACTTTGAATGACGTCAGGTGCTTTTCCGGTCAGAGATGACTTTTGCTCCAGCAAAAATATGAGTCGAAGCAGGCAGTTATAATGGGAGGAAGCTGGGGCGACTCACTGCCAATAGTAAACAATTAACAATTCCGGCAGATGAGTTTTTTGTTTGTTACATTGATTGTGTAAAGGTGATTCTGTGTTAAAGCAGAAGCTGTCTTATTGATTTGTAGAGGTGATCACTCTAGTCTATAGAAAGGCTATGGTATGGCTTGTGGGCTTTATCTGTTGGAATCACTTGCTCTTCTAGAGCTGCCTCCTTACGTTTGGTTACCAACCAAGAAGTTTCTTATGGAAAGTTCTGCAGATCACTATGGTGGTTGACCATAAATACCATTCTCATTTGAGAAGCATTCATTGTAACTGTTATGGGTCAAACACTAGTGCTTATGATCCAAAAAAGCCTAGAGGTATCTTTGGCATCTAAATATACACAACCACAGTTATATGTGTTGTAATCTTATTTCCAAGCTTCTCAAAAAATGTCTTTCTTTCAGTCCTGAATCAGTTGAAGCGAGCCCAGCAGTAAATGAGAAGAATTACTCAAGTCGCAGCTGTGGGAACACACAGAGTCATGGATATGGGGGCTTGCCCTATGCTGTAAGTTCTCTTTGTTTTTAATGTTACAGATTAACTTAAGTGTTGTAATGATTTTTAGATTCAGTTTGTGCTGCAATGCATAAAAATGATACTATTGTTATTGTACTTAAATTAGCTTTGGTGCACAATATAAAATTAGTGAATTTATTTAAAAAGTTTATTATAGCACAAAATACCAAAGAATAATCCTATTCGTTAAACAATTTAGTGCAGTACTGTTTTTATTTTATTGTTCTTTTTTTTTTTTTATGAAATGAAGTTTACTTTAAGTTAAACGAGTTCAAGTCATTTGTTTTATGATTGGAGTTTAGCCCAAACGTTCTTAGCTACATGAAATATTCTTCATTTTGAATGCCACGTTTTTAGTTTTTCATTCCCACCTCTTCTTTCTTTCTTGCCCCTTTTCCCTGTTCCCCACCTTTCATTCTCTTCCCCCTCTCTCTTTCCTTTTCTCTTTTGTTGTGCCTGAACACCGTTGTTTGAAGATGCAACAGTCTTCCGTTGTGTGTTGTCAGGATCATAACTATGGAGCTCCACCCCCTCCCACCCCTCCTGCCTCCCCACTCTCCCAGACTGTTTTCTCCCACGCGGAACGCAACGGCACTCTGGGCCGATCGCGCCCCTGTTTCTCCACCAATGAACCAGACAACTCTGCTGACAGTGAGAGCTCATCGGAGGAGGAGGAGGTGGTGGAGGGCGCTATTCCTCCTTCCTGGTGTACGTGCCATGTAAATCAGGATGGCTTCCTTATTAAGTGTGAAAACTGCAGGTGAGTAATTTGTACTTGCTACTTGCCACCATGCTTTAGTGGTATTTATTTATAAATGGCAAAAAAATGTCATCAGAAATATACGTATTGAGTATACCACTGTTAAGCCTACTAAATTTAAATTGTATGCTTACAATCTATCTGATTTTACTTGAATTAGTACTGGGGACTAGGCTGCTTTTCACTAAAATATAACCAATATATTAAAATAATAATAATAATAAATATATTTTATAGCACATTTATAGGAAAATTGCAATGTTGCCTTAAGTTTATGTCTAATTATCTGGTGAGGCTTTATTTTCTCATTTCCAAACAGATAAATGATCAAGGAGAACAAGTAACTATATTGGAGAGCCAATTTTAAATATTTAAATGGACCGGTCTGGACCGAGGCCTAGGCCTTTCAATCAGTTCTGTATAATAGTAATGGGATAATTCATCACAGTGTTAGTTGACCTCATATAAACAGCGATCAAAAGCTTCACAGTGAGTTATGGCATTACTCATTGCTCTTATGAACAGTGACTAAAGGAGTGCTGTTATTGCAGGGGGCTGGAGAAGAAGAAAGGGCTCGATGGGCAACGCAGAAAAGCAGAGAATGTTTCAGGTAAAACCATTTTCACTCACTTAGATGTGAATTAATATATAACAGAGCTGTTCAATTGGCAGCATGCAGGCTGAACCCAGCCCCTGAAGACAGGTATGGCCTAATGTGGAAAGACATCTTTAGGTTTTAGTTCAGTAGGAGTATGGGTCCTACTGTTATGAAGTGCTGCACATTTTTTCCATGCATCACAAACCGCAGTCACAGTGCAGAGCATGAGTCTCGTGACAGGAAAGTGGCATGACTCGCCTCTCCAATGAGACGCGATTATGCCTGACAACATTATTATAGATGAGAACTTTCATTTGTTACATTTTTTTTTCCACATTTGTAAAGAAAGATTTCTCTTTTTACGTGTGCAAGTCATCATTCTCACACATGAATGTCATTTAAAATTAATAATCAAGCATCCTGCACCCAGCACATGCGCTACTGTAGACTTACTGTGCTGACAGCATATACAACAATGTCAAGTTTTTTTTTTCTCTTTCTCATTAAAAAGAAGCCTAAATATTTTCCAATTATTGAAATAGCTGTCGTAGTTTAAGTGTGTTGTGTCCTATATTATGTTGTTCACTTAAACTAGTTGTTCACTCACAAATGTCAATTCTGTCATAATTTACTCATCCTTCACTTGTTCCAAATCTTGAACGCAAAAGAAGACATTTCGGAAAGCTTTAGCCATTGACTTCCATAATATTTGTTTTTATCACCATGGAAGGTTTTCAGCTTTCTTCAAATTATGTCCTTTAGTTGTTTATATAAATTTAAGGATAAGTAAATAGTGAGTGAATTTTCATTTTTTAACTCTTCCTTTAAGTCTCAAATGTTGTTGTTTTGCAGTGTCCAAATACCACATTGCATTTGAATACGCTTTTATAAAAAGCCTATTGTACGATGCACTGATGTTGTTATACAACATTGTTATACAAGATACAACATTTAGAGTGTGTCTAAATGGTGAAAAAAATGTCTACTCAAATTGCAAGCCCTATATCTCTTTCCTTTTAATTGGGATGCTTTTCATGAACGGGCCTAGATGACAAACTAATTTAATAGCCCTGCACTAGCTCAAAATATTTTGGAAAGATAGATTTCATAATCCAGTCTATATCTTTCTATTACTACTCTATACTGATAGTAGCAATTAAACCAATTAAATCGCAGTTTAAATTTGATGCCTAATAGATATAAATAAAATTAAACCAACAAGACATCAGGGAATATTAAAGGATTAGTTCATCCAAAAATGAAAATTCTGTTATTAATTATTGACTCTAATGTAATTGAATGACACCCCCATAGTCTGCGATGTTCAGAGGCTAGAAAAGGAACCCAAAACATTGTCACTTTTTAAAACATTCCATGTGACTTCAGTGGTTCACCTGTAATCATATGAAGCTCTAAGTTAGCCAAAATGTACTTTTTTTTTTTTTTTTTTTTTGCTGCACAAAAGTGTTCTTGGAGCATTGTATGATTAAAGTTGAACCAATGCAGTCATAAGTAATGAATTTGACGAACAAACATCTCAGGGGTTGAGTAATTAATAACAAAATTATTATTTTTGTGGGAATTAATCCTATAAGAATACTCTTACAGATGTTCAGACATGAGTCCTGAATTTGATGATCAAAGCAGTGTTTGTTTCAGATGTCATTTACTTCGCCAGCATTTCTGAGAGTTTTGAAATAGTGTTTCTGTGTGTGTGTCCCCTTTTATATCTTTAAATATGTCTTGATGAAGGAAAATGTTGTCCGGAGTTACTTTGTGCTCCAAAGTCAACGGCAGCACAATTAATATAATAATGATTTCCATCTTCTTCAACAGTGGGTGAGAGCAGCGCTACAGAGAGTGGAGATGAGGACATGTCAGCCTCTGCTGTGTCATACACAGCCACCCAACACACACCCACTAGCATCACTCTCACTGTCAAAAGAGTCAAACACAACAAGGTCAAAAAGAGAAAGAAGAGCACAGAGAAAACTCGCACCACTCCTAAAGCCAAGAAAGTTAAGGTAGGATGACATGATACTGTTCAACTGACAAAGAGAACAGATCATTAGTAAGTTACCAGTGCTGCTTGTTTTACATGATATAATGTAAGAAATCCTATTCTGATTACAGGCTTACAGAGAGGGCTCCAGAAAATCCATGAGGATGAAGGTATGGCCTCAATCATCCACTTCTGTATTTCTAGGGTATACATAGGATATATCATTGCATGTGAGGTGTTCATTGTACCCATGATGTGGTTGATCTTCTGTAGAACTGCTTTATAGCTCAATTTATTTAATTGAATTTTTAAATTTTATTTAATTGACAGATTTTTCTGCTTTCTCAACATTGAACTATATTGAACTGAATCAACAGACTTGAGATGAATGATTCTGTGGAGATGCTTTTAGCTGAATCAAACTTGTTTTATAGTTTAATAAACTTTTATTGTTCACTGTTATTGAATTAAATCGGCATTGAGCTGAATAATGATGCTGTTGTATATTTATAGATGCTTTACAGATGACGTTTATTATGATTGAGGAACCTAACATTAACATAAATATACAGTCAAGCCTGAAATTATTCAAATTCTGACTTAAAGTTTTTGTTCAAATGTAAATAAAAGCTGAGAATTTTTTTTTTTTTCACAATGATGGCTCTTGTACGTCGTCTTATTATGTTTTGAGAGTAGCCTGTGTCATTTCTGGTCAAAAAAACTTGGTGGTTGAATAAAAGTAACTTTAAGTCACTGGTATGAATAATTTTGGGCTTGACTGTATGTATACTTTTATTTATATCTGTGAAAAGCTCTCAATCTCTATCACAAACTGTATAGATGAACGTGACTCGATTGTTGCAGAACTCTGCGTCTGAGACCAGTGTTCTAGATGAGAACACAACTGAAGGATGGGAGACACGAATTCGACAGTGGACGGAACAGTATGAGGAGGCTCTGGCTAACCAGTACAGCGCTGATGTTCAGACTCTCCTCGAACACTACTGTACCAATGGCAACTCTTCCCCCTCACCGTCTACCGTCGCTATGGACACCATTAACCGAACAGAACTGGCTTGCAACAACACTGTGTTAGGTTCACAAATGCAGGTAGAGATGGGTTTCCACAAGCCCTTAAGGTGTCTCAGTTTATGAATCAAGTCTTAGCTGTTGTTAAAGGAAAAATGTTGTATTTGTTGTTTGCAATGATCTTAAATTTGGGAATAGACAAGACAGGAGTTGATTAAAAGTGATTAAAGGTGTTAAGCAAAAAAGGGAGTAAAATGACAGCTTGTTGTCAATATAACAGACTTTCTGCCAATCTTGTTAGTCTTGAGTACATAAAGAGAAGTATTGCATCCTTCATATCTCCAAAGAGTCTTTAGTTTGATTATATTTAAAAGACAGATTTAACTTTTTCACATTTGCGTTAATAAAGTAGAAGAAAAAAACGTTAAAAATGACTAACAAAATAAATCCTTCCTACATATTTGATCCAGAGATTGAATCTATTGAATGCTGTAATCAGTTGCTTATCATTTTCAAGATGTTAACGGAATCTTTTTTTGTCTCTATTTGCCCATTTTTAAAAGGTGAATGTTGTTTGCATTATATATACTTACGCAGACTGCCAGCAAAATAGACATTTAATGCTTAACACCTGCTATTTGTTTTATTGCTGGTACTGCTCCATCTTTTAGTTTCAATTGACGTGAAATGAACTGTGCATTGTTTTTGTTGTTTTTTTGAAACTTTGGTCATGTTTAGCATGAAAATCCAGCTCTTTAGCAATGTAAAAAGTTTGAATGCATGAAATAGCGTTAGACATTTTCTTTAAAGTGTTCTGTATTCACTGTATAATCACTGCAATTTTTGAAAAAAAAAGCAAGTAAATGCTAAGTAATACATTATGAAACAAGTCGAATAAAAGCCTACAAGTGAGCAACACTCGCTTATAAAGAAAGATAGTCACCACCTTCTGGTGAATCAGTGTAAGCTGCTGAAAGAGTCACTGAAACATGGCTACCACTCATTGCACTGACTGAAAACTCTTCTGACAGTCAAAAGTTCCAGTGTAGAAATAGAAATAAAGGTGACTTGACTGTTACATCAGCCAACACTGCTGCATTGCCTCTCAACCAGTCAAGGACCAGAAATAAGTTGCCATTTCTTTAATATTAAACATTTAGTGTGAGAAAATATAACTAGTTATTATAAACTCACACATAAACTTGTTGCACTGATAAAGACAGTTCAGGCCATACATAATAAATGGGGTTCCAAGCCTGCTGAAATGTGATAATGTGAAAGTAAACTATTAAGTATACAGTATCATCTGGTTGCATTTATTTTGTTTGTGTAATAAAGTAATAATTTTGTTTGCTACAATGATATGTGGAACCAGAATATAGTGCACATTATCCCTGTTTTGTTTTTAAATGACTAAAAAGTATATAATCTTTGTGCAGTTACAGCTGGGTCGTGTAACACGTGTGCAGAAACATAGGAAGATTCTTAGAGCTGCACGGAGTTTAGACCCTGAAACACTCATCATCGAGTATAGAGGCAAAGTCATGCTCAGACAGCAGTTTGAAGTCAACGGGCATTTTTTTAAAAAGTAAGTGTGCATATATATATTTTTTCAATATCCATTTGATGTCATCATAATTATTAGATTTGAATAAAGAAAATCTTGTGTGTATTGTTAATCAACAGTCTTTTTTGATTCCTACTATTACCTTAACTCTAGGCCATATCCATTTGTCCTGTTCTACTCCAAGTTCAATGAAGTAGAGATGTGTGTGGATGCCCGAACCTTTGGCAATGATGCACGATTTATCAGAAGATCATGCACTCCCAATGCTGAGGTGAGACCAATATGTTGACCCAAACTTTTGGAGGTTTTAAACCTTTTGCCTATTCTGAAATGTTAGATTCCCAAGAAATCTTAAAGCACAATTTGTTTCATTTTTCACTTTTTATCTATGCTTGTGTAATTTGTTTGTTTTATGCAAATTCTGTCTTCTACAAAATAACCCCAATTTTCATAAAATGGTGAACTTATTCCAAATGTCAATATTCAGTTCATTTAGTGAAGCTGTTTTTATAACACAATGTGTAATGCAGAAAAACAAAATATTTTAATCATTTTTTCCAATCTTGTGCAGCTCTACCAAAGACATAAGTAAACGTAAATTAAACTAAAATTTATGAGTTGTTATTATTAGTCAGGATGCCTGTTTACAGTTGTTTTTTTCCAGAAACCAAATTGTACCATGGAAATATTTTGCATAATTTGATTTGCCATTTTAAGGGGCCAATCACACCGAACATGCTTTTCTGTTGACCGCCTTTTTGTTGACTTAAAAAGAGCAGCGTGCTGCACTTTTTATGTTACCAAGCAACAACTGTATCGATGGTCTTGATGCTGGAGCGCATGATGATGGGCAACAGACAGGGCTGAACTAGGACAAAAAAGTCAGCTCTGGCATTTTGGGCCAGAGCGGGCCACTACATACAATCGAAATTTTTCCCATCTGTGCACTCCTTTGAATATGTTTACCAAGTCCTATTCTATAAAAGCACAAAAGCCATATATAGGAAAAAAATAAATAAATACAGTCAGAGTAAACAAGATGGCGCCGACGAAGATGGCCGCCTCCGTGTTGAGCTCTGCTGTTGTTTTTATGTTTTTGTTAGTTTGTCCCGTCTTGAGTCACATTCCTACAATTAGTTTCACCAGAGACGAATTGTTGGACATTCGGACACATACACCACCAAATGTTTTTCCAGACTTGGATTTATGTGATGTTTTGTTGGACATTGTTGTCGGCGGAGCCGCGGTGCTGCTCAAACGCTGTCGGGCGCGCAGACGAGGGAAGCGAGCAGGCGCGCTTGTGAAACTCAGACAGCGCGGGTTTCGAACTGCGTTGCCTAGCATCCATCTGG
>CAIGQV010000919.1:1531476-1556774 GCA_903798115.1 Danio jaintianensis
AAGACATGTGCATTCCTACCAGGACTCAACTCACATACAACAATGACAAACCGTGGTTCACTGTAAAACTCAGACAGCTGCGTCAGGCCAAGGAGGTTGCTTACAGGAATGGGGAGAGGGCCTTGTATAAACAGGCCAAATACACACTGGAAAAGGAGATCAGAGTGGCAAAAAGGAACTATTCTGAGAAACTAAGGAGTCAGTTCTCTTCCAGCGACTCAGCATCCGTGTGGAAAAGTTTGAAAAACATCACAAACTACAAGAAACCATCCCCCAGCACTGTAGACAACGAACGACTTGCAAACGACCTGAATGAGTTTTACTGCAGGTTTGAGAAAACACCTCACACCCACTCTGAACTGCTCTTCACACCACCATCAACACCTCCACCACACCCCGTCTCCCCAACACTTCAGTTCAGTGAAGATGATGTGCGCCAGGTCTTCCAAAAACAGAAGAGGAAAAAAGCACCAGGCCCAGATTTTGTAACACCAGCCTGTCTAAAATCCTGTGCTGACCAACTGGCCCCCATCTTCACCCTGATCTTCAACAGATCACTGGAGCTGTGTGAAGTGCCCTCCTGCTTTAAACGCTCCACCATCATCCCCATCCCAAAGAAACCCAAACTTACAGGACTTAATGACTACAGACCGGTGGCGCTAACATCTGTGGTCATGAAGTCTTTTGAAAAACTGGTGCTGGCCCACCTGAAGGACATCACTGAACCCTCACTGGACTCTTTTCAGTTTGCCTACAGAGCAAACAGGTCTGTGGATGATGCAGTCAATATGGGAGTGCATTATGTTCTGCAACACCTAGACAGACCAGGGACCTATGTGAGGATCTTGTTTGTTGACTTCAGCTCGGCTTTCAACACTATCATCCCAAAACTTCTCCTGCCCAAATTAACTCAGCTCTCCGTGCCCAACTCTGTCTGTCAGTGGATCAACAGCTTCCTAACGGACAGGCAGCAGCTGGTGAAGCTGGGAAAATTCTCATCCAGTACCCGCACAATCAGCACTGGCGCCCCCCAGGGGTGTGTCCTCTCCCCTCTGCTCTTCTCACTGTACACATATGACTGCACCTCAAAGGACGCCTCTGTCAAAATCTTGAAGTTTGCAGACGACACCACACTTATCGGCCTCATTCAGGACGGTGACGAGTCTGCTTACAGACAGGAGGTTAAGGAGCTGGCTGTCTGGTGCAGTCACAACAACCTGGAGCTGAACACGCTCAAAACAGTGGAGATGATAGTGGACTTCAGGAGAAACCCCCCTGCTCTCCCCCCACTGAGCATCATGGACAGCATTGTGGCAGCAGTGGAGTCATTCAGGTTCCTGGGCACCACCATCTCTCAGGATCTGAAGTGGGACACTCACATTGACTCCATTGTCAAAAAAGCTCAACAGAGGTTGTACTTCCTTCGTCAGCTGAGGAAGTTCAACCTTCCAAAGGAGCTGCTGAAACAGTTCTACACTTCCATCATTGAATCAGTCCTCTGCACTTCAATAACTGTCTGGTTTAGCTCAGCTACCAAATCCGACCTCCGAAGACTACGTCGAATAGTTCGGACTGCTGAGCGAATCACTGGTACAATCCTCCCTACTCTCCAAGAACTGTACTTATCCAGAGCAAGCAGAAGGGCTGCCAAAATCACTCTGGACCCCTCACACCCAGCACACTGCCTCTTTGAACTTTTACCTTCTGGTCGACGCTACAGAGCACTGTGTACCAGAACAGCCCGACACAGAAACAGTTTCTTCCCTCAGGCAATCCATCTCATGAACACTTGATGATAGTAATCATGAAACAAACATCACTGCTTGCTATACACTTTTTATACACATAAACACTTATTTAACAACATATTTTACATGCTAATTTGCACATAACAGCTGCTGTTGTATATAGTAATATTCCTGTACATACACTTGTCAATTTGTATATTTGCATTCACTACAACTTTCATTTTTTAAATATATTTATTATCTGTTTTTTGTCCTGTCTCTGTAATTCTGTTGCACTGTAGAAGCTCTGTCACGAAAACAAATTCCTCGTATGTGTGAACATACCTGGCAATAAAGCTCTTTCTGATTCTGATTCTGATAAATCTCAATTTAATTTCTGTATACTGCCCATAAAGATTTTTGTTAGGTTCTAAAAAATACACTATTCACTCAGCCTATATTAAATAATGAACATAACAAAAACTGCCTGCTGACACACGAGTAAATCTTCAAAGTGTACTTTATAACCTACTTTATAACCAGTGTACTTTATAACCTTATTCATATCACCCTGCAGGCTACGTTGTTTCACCATCTTAACAATAAAATGAAAACATTATATAAGGAAATGCCTATTTTCATTTTGATATTAGCAACTTAACAGACACCAAAAATGTTAAGGCCTTGTGTAGCTACATATTTATATGACCGTCATCTTCACTCTATGCATATTTATAACAAAACTATATAACATAACTGCCTCCTTTCATTTTCATTGAAAAATACGAAACATACCCTGTCTCTTTTGCTGAATATAAGTTTTAATAATCAATAATGGCCATTATAAAAGTATAACGTACAAACGTTTTTATAATATAGGCAAGCAATCAGTGAAAAATGCTGAATCGGTGTACATGGCTACATAAATTAATATATCAACTTATCTTTGCGCTCAGCCAAAACGAGTTACCTGAGAATAAGTAGCTAATAGATTAAAAAGACCAAAGAGTCGTTAGATATAGACAACAAGATGAATTAAATATCACGTTTAACAACTATAGTGAGATGAGATCCAGCGGTAGATCCTTGATGAACTGTCTTACATGCGCTGCTCTCACCTGGGTTTTTGTGCTTAAAGCACCTGCTGACTGCCTGGAGCTCAGACGTGCACATACGCTGCAGCGCATGCCAGAGTGTGTGTGTGTGGTCACGTGATGTGTGTTTTTAGTGCTGTAGTGGGGACAGAGAACTTTTTTGAAATGCCTGTGTGGACGTGGATTGTTTTCACACTAAAACGCATCAGTGTAAACGGGGCCTCACTTCAACAGTCTCCCTTTTTTTCCTCCTCACTGGTGCTGCCAGTGCTACTGGCATCACCACTCTCATCAGCCACGGCAGCTGACGCGGCAGCGGTAGAAAACATCCCTGTTATTTTTCACAATTTTGCAGCATCTGTTTGAAGAGCCTGTCTTTTTTCCCGCAATTTCTTCCGTTTCTTCTCCATCTCTCTGACTCTCGACTATTTTGACAAATACACACTGACGTTGCACGATCACACAGAGCCCAAAGTAGGAGTTTGTAATTGGGTCAGCCCAATGTCAATAAAGAAACGAACCAATTGGCTGCAGATTATGTCACATAGGCCAGTCTGTCTGAAAAAAAACAAACATCTTACTTGTTGTTACTAGTGTCACAGATCACAGCATTAATCAATTAATTAGGCAGAAAAAAAACGATAGGTTCTTAAGCGTTTTCTGGGCCAATCAGATCATAAGAAAATGATCAGCCCCGCACAAAAACTACCCGGTCTGCCAGATGGCCAGTCCGCCCCTGTAGACAGATATGACGTAATGGTCGGCATGGAGTTGGCCTTTTTTCAAACTGCAGGCGCACAGAGCATTTCATCAAAACTCGAGGTGCAGCAGACAGTTAAAACTCGGGGAGCATAAACTGCACACAAAATGCTCGCTGCTGATACAAAATCATTTTTAAAATGCACCTCTTACCTCAAAAAACATGTTCGTTGTGATTGGGGCCTGTTATTGGGGGGTGATTTGCCATATGTTTGCAAGTCATCTTTTATTTGTTGTCCTGCTACTGTCTCTCCAACCCTAATCTTGATTAGACCTTTTGATAGCTAGTAACCTCTCACTTTTTTGTCTTCTGCTTACTAACACACAGGTGCGGCACATGATAGCAGAAGGGATGATACACTTGTGTATCTATGCAGTTGCTCAAATCTCAAAAGATTCTGAAGTCACTATTGGATTTGACTACGAGTTCAGCTGCTGGTTAGTCACTCAGATTAATTTCTTGAAATCTAGTAGGGTCTTTGTATCGGAAGTCGCCTATATTGAGGGTTTTCTTCTGAATCTCCCCACAGTAATTATAAAGTGGATTGTGCGTGTCACAAGGGCAATCAAGACTGTCCTGTGCAGAGACACAATCTCCGTCCCCTCCACTTGCTGTCCCCTCAGCCTTCACAGTTTGCCCTGCCTGGAGCAGAGACACGGAGGAGACGAGCGCGACGCAGAGAGCTGGAAGGGGACAAATTCGTAACAGGTGTATCTGACGAGAGTAACCATCTGCTGGAAGATGCAAATGAAGCACAGGGAGTTAGCGATACAGAGGTTTGTGTACATGAAAAACTTATTTTAAAAAAATAGAAAAATTCTTTATTGCTTCTTACTAATACTTTATGCAGTAATTATAATGGTTATGAGTATACTTTCATTGGATATATTCAGTATACATTCATTTTTTTGCTACAGGATGCTGTTATGAACAGAGTGAGGCTGGAGAATGGAGAAGAGGAGTTGGATGAGAATGGAGCACTAACACCAAACAGACGTGTAAGCTTTCATTAAAGGGACAGTTATAAATGAATGCATACTGCTTAATTCAAACACTGTGAGCGGTCTTACCTTAAGTTAGTTATGATAATTTGCACCGGATGTCATGTAATTAAATTTTTAGGTGAATGAATCGAAACCTCACTGTAAAAAAAAAAAAAAAACTGTGACCTTTATAAGTAACGCAGAATCTGCTCGCACAGAAATCTGCCGATAGTTTTTTTTTTTTTTTTTTTTTTTGCCTATTATTGAGTCTATTTATTTACTTATGTAAATATATATTTATTGCAATATTATTATATGAATTATATACAAATTATACAATAATATTCTGTAGAGTTATAAAAGGTTTCAGTCAAAACATTTCTATCTGAAATATATTCAGCTATAATTATAGATGGATGCTTTTTTTGTAAGGGACTTGCATAACTAAATACTAAAGATTAATTAAAATAAGTTGGGGAAAAAATTGAATGTGGTAAAAAAAGAATTTGTCGGCCCCTACTCAGCTTACCAACCTTTCAATCTTTCCATGCCCCAGTCTCGTGAAGAGCGCAAGGCAGAGGCCATAATGCACATGTTTGAAAACCTTGAGAGGCGAAAGAAACGTGGTCAGGTTACAGCGCAAGCTACAGCGGAGGAAACCAAACTGGAAGCGGGGGAGGCAGAAGTGCCCTCAGCAGGAAACTGTGTACCAAATGCAGCAGCATGTGGAGGGGTCTGTACTCGGCGCTCCTCCTTTGCCACTCTGGTAAACACTTTTATTTTATTTTTTTGTCCAAATTTGGCTTTAGCTCAAAATGGCCATGCATTGACACACTTTTACTGGTTCTTCATTAGGACACAGCAGACATTGACTCCGAGAAACCCCCTGCTACACCCAGTCCTGCCCTGAAACCGCAGCCTGCCCGCAGTTCCAAACCACGTCCTAAGAGCCGTATCTCCAGGTACCGCTCTAGTTCAGCCCAGCGCGCACGGAGACAGCGGCAGGCTCTTTCCCAGCAAGCAGCGGAGGGAGTTGTGGTGGGTGGCGAAGAGGGGAGTGCAGGAGCAGGCCTCAGGGAACAGGGCCAGGGAGAAGGAGCTCCAAACTATGGTCATCTCCAGGATGGAGAATTATATGGAGCTGCCTCTTCAGGGATGGGTAACAAGACGCATGTCAAATACCCAAAAACCAAAAAGGTAAGATCATAGGTTACTATATTTTCTGAATAATAATCCCACCTGAATAGATGCCGCAAAATGTCAAAATGAATGATATTGGTGGTACTAAAATAAATAAATATTTTATACACACGCATTTAGTTCCCCAAAACAACAAATCCTTTTGATTTAACAGTAATCAGAACAGAAAATGGAATGAAAAATATAGAAATAAAACATACAGAAAATGTAGTGGCATTCAGTATGATCAACATTCATTCTTAACATCACGGCTAAACAAATATATTCAAAGTGAAACTGAAACTAGCGAGGTGCGTGAAGTGAAGTATACAAATACACATGATAAAAGGTTGTACATTTCAGATGATTTTTAAAAAGTGATTGTATTTCAGAAAGTACTGTAATTGGTTTTTTTTTGGTTGGTCACTTTAATATGGCTGTTATAAATCATGAAAATTGCACTGTTGTTGATTTAAACTTCACCAAGTAAATGGAAATTGTCGTTCTGAAATGGTTTTCTGAATGAGGAAAAAATGTACCATGATTTTTTCCATCCATTGAATTATAGTATGCTAATTGCTAGTGAGAATCCCTTTCATGGAGGAATTATTTTCCGTTGTTGAGCAAAATGTACACGTGGTTAGAAATGTCATTCCAAGGAGGGGACCTTAATGTTTTTTTTTTATTAAAAGATTGTGAGATAACATACATGTAGTAGTAATAATAATAATAATAATACAAATGGAATGTATGTATCAGTCTGTAAACTTCTACGTTCATTTACAGCTCTGAAACAAAGCTGATCACAATATGTAGTCATTTAAAAAAAAAAAAATGTTGCTCTCTCTATCTCTGTCTCAGTACCTGGTGACTGAGTGGTTGAATGACAAGGTTCCAGAACGGGTGGAGGAGTCTGTGGAACGCCCTTTACGCATCACCACGGACCCTACAGTTCTGGCCACTACACTCAACATGCTGCCGGGATTATCTCATTCACCCCTCATCTGTACTACTCCCAAACACTATGTTCGTTTCGGTTCACCCTTTAACCCTGAAAGACGCCGACGACCCTTTATGATTGACCCTTCATATGGTTCATGCAAGAAGGTCAGAACGAGTTCCTGAATAAGTGAATTCTGTGACATAGATATAATTGTAGCTTTTAATTGTTGCTAAAAAGTCATTTGTCTGCGTGTCTGTCTGTCGGAGCAGCGCTGGATGAAACAAGCCCTGGATGAGAGCATGTTATCTGGCCTGTTGGAGGACGGAACTGAGTCCAATTCTTCCCACAAGAGTAACACCAGCAGCAACAGCAGCTCTGTCCCTCTCAAACCTGGTAATGGTTTCTCCTGCAGATTATCAATCACAAGCTTTGGTACCATTGGTTTGGGTTTTAACTAGCGGCTTTTTATGTTGCCTCTCATTCAGAGCTGATAGGACCATTTAAGAAAAGGAAGCTGAAGTGTTCATCAGAAACGGCAGCTCCACCCTCTGAACTCTTGTTGCGACCGTTGTCCCCGATCACCCCACCTCTGCCCTCGGAATATCCCATTACAACTCTTCCTTCACTGCTAAACCCCTCCTCGCTTTATTTAGGTGGGGAAGTAGAGAAGCGGAATGCTACCGTGCTTTCCTACTCCCCTCTCACATCAAGGCCTACCAGCCGCTGCAATACACCTCTACAGTTTGAGGTGAGAACACACACACACGCTAAATAACCTCTCAGTGAAGCAACATAATGACATTTGCTTAAGTCAGTTCAGTTTGTTGTGTTTATGTGTCTTGGTTCTTTCTTTCACAGAATATCTCATCTCCTGAGGCCTCTCCTGTGCACATATCAGAATCTCCAGATGTAAGTGTCAGTGCTCACACACATACATTGACATTTTAAGTATGTAGCCTATTCAAGGGTTAGCTTTGCCGTTTTTGTGTGCAAAGATTGTGATTGCGAAAAATAAATCAGTTAGTTCATGCTTGACGTTTGTTATAAATGTTAGGGCTGTGATGAGACACATATCCAATTAAAGCTGACACGAGACTGGGTTCATGAGAACAAGATGAGACTAGATATTTATACTTTAAAGGAATCCTCAATGATAAAATATGTATTGAGAAATAGTTTTTTATTCAACTGAAAAATCACTAAATGTAGATGCATTTTGAAATCAACTTTTACTTGAAAATGAAAAACTGAAATGAAACTTCTATTTTAATAAATGAGATGCCGTAATAATAAACATGTAAACTGCCAAATGTTTTCCCACAGACTCAACTGACAGGCAAGTATTTGTGCAAAAAAATTACAAATAGACATAAATAATAACACAAATATCATTTTAAGTGCATTCTATAACCACAATAATTAACTATAATTAAATTATCTTCTGTTGAAACTCGAAAAACATTGCAGTATACTACATAGAACAGCCTAAGATATGGTCATTGTCACAAGGGAGCAGAGCAGAGAGCCATGATGACCAGTCAGATCTCGGAGTCTCATAAGATTTTGTGCCGAAACTACTTCTATTTGAGAAATGCACTATTCAAATAATCACACAAGGCTCGAATACCTTTTTTTAGGCACAAATGTGTGTGTTTTGTTCATGTTTTGCATGCTTTGTTAATTTTATTATATACGCTGCTTTGAAATAGAAGTCAGATATACATTTTAGAACATAGTACTAGAAATTATCATTCTTGTTGACAAATAATAATGATAAAAAAGCGGGTCTTTTCATTAGTATTTAAACAGCATTTTTTTTTTTCTTCTGTTCAGCCCTGTTTGCGATCAGACTTCAGTTCGCGGGTCCCTGCCTTCCCGGATTTCTCCACAAGCCGGGAAAGTCCCGCTCCTGTGTCAGATGACTTCTCCCTTCCTGCTCCAGACTCTCTGAACGGATCTGGTGGTGGGACTCCCCGCAGCTCCGCTGTTGTGTCCACTCTATGTGACTCTACCTTGGTTTCACATGCCAGTGAGGCGCAGACCAGAGAACAAGCCTTTAGGACAGAGTTTAACCTCATTTACACCTGCTCGCCCCTAAACGCCAATCTGCCCTCGGGTCCCGTAAGTGACAGACAGTTCTCACAGGCAGACGGAGGCTTTTCCATTGCTGATTCAGACTTCGGCACAGTGTGCAATCAGGGGCTGCTGATGGAGGTGGGCTCTGCCTCTCCCTCACTGTATCTGGACACACAGTTTGGAGGATACTCCGAGAGCAGCACTTCTCCTCACCCTAGCAATCCACCACAGAAGAAGAAGGCAAGTCCTACGGCCACAATAGTTTCTCCCTTTTTCAAGTTATTTGTTTTTCTTTAGCACATACTAACTAAATGATGGTAATCATTCAATATGTTATTAAAGAAATGTTAATTTAATTACTATTACACTACATTGAAATTATTGAGAGACTATCTTGCCCCACTACAGGGGTAATGTGACCCCCAAGGGTTAAGCTTAAGGCACTGATATGCTGACAGCAAAGTTGTTGTTTTTTTCATCGAAATACATAAGCAGCTGCGTTTCTATGAGTGTGTAAATATGTACAGCCCTCTTTACCTTCCCACTGTCTACTAAATTGCAAAATAAACATACACTAATTGACAGCAGTGACAAAACAAGACTTAAGAAAACATCTTGTTTGGATGCTTTCTGGGAAGCATCACCAGATATGATTTTCACAGGAGGTTCATTATATTCCACTTAATAGAGCAGGTTGTGTTAAAACAAGCAAATCTATAGGAGTGTATATGAAAACCTTTTATTAAAAATTTTGCTCCCACTTTATATTATTTGGCCTTAACCAATATATACTTACAATGAAATTAATCATTTGTTGCAATGTACTTATTGAGTAAATACATGTTTTTACATTGTACTTATGATTGATTAAATACCTGCATGTAAATACTTCTGTAATGAATTTCCGTAATTACATTTGTATTTACACTGTTGACCATCCCTTATACCTTAACCCACCCTTAAACCTACTCATACCACCAAACCTGTCCCTAACCCTACTCATATCCCACCTCAAGAGCACCACAAGTGTTCTGCAATACATTATGAACACAGCAAGTTAGTTGCGTTTATATTTTAATTCAAGTACATAGTAGTTATGGCCAACTAATATAAAGTGGGACCAAAGTGGAAAGCATATGTATATGATCGAATGTGAAAACTTTCATTTGTACTATACAGCTGCTCTCTATTGTTTTAAAGTTTTTATTGGTGAACAACCTTGTCAGATTGAACAAAAGATTCTTCATTTTATGAAGAAACACAAAACGGCTGTAAAGTCTGCTTTGGCAAGCTATTAGGTACTCCTGTCACAAACTTTTTCTTTTCTTTTTTTAATGTTGCTTGGAAGTATATTGGTGCCTTTTATTCAAATTGTCAGTTTGGGTTGGTGTATTTTTTTAACTCTTACAAAGTAAATAATCTGTTTAGAATTGTCTGCCCCATTAACAGTGCTAAAAACTCTTTATATCCAATCATTGCTAACAAATGACAATAAATAGAACTATTTAATCTCAAAACTGGGGCATTTTACCTTGTATACATATGTACTTCTCTCTTTGCATCATTCCACCTTTAAAAATGTTCACATATTGAAAGAAATCTTGATTTAGTGTAATATAAAATAATAACCTTTGGACTCTAAACTCAAGCCAGTTGTTCTGAAAAGAACTCGTCAGAAAGCTTGGAATTGTTTTCCATATACAGTGGTGCTTTTCTGTCATGCATGAAACTAGCTCTGTCAATGATTTGCTCCCTGTTTTTCTCTCCTACCTATACTTTTTTTTTGACAAGCTTTTTTAGTTAATTTGAGCTTTATTTGATCCATTAAGGGAATTCTTTTCTCTTTGCTCTTCAAACTCTTGCAAAATCTTTCTTTCACCCTTTTCTCAAGGCAGAGGGTCATGGTGAGTGCTGCTAGTCAGCTGGCTGGCTTGTCTGGGTACCAGGCATTAGCTGTAAGGGGCCAGTTCAAGCCAGGGCAGAACATGGTGAATATGAAACAAATGGCCTCCATCTAGAAGTGTGCATGTCCATAACATTTGCATCATCAGATGATGTAGTTCCTCATCTGTATCGAGCAAATTGATTTAACTTCAAGTTCACAGCTGCAGAGAAATTTGTGTTCATTCCGACAAGCTGGTGCTTTCAAAAACATTTCTCATGTTCAATTTGTCTGTTCATGTGGGTGTATTTTCTTTTCTATAATCGAGAATCTTCATTTTTAAAAGCTTTTCTCATGGTCTGGTTATGGGTTGGCAAAAAACAAAATGCACATGTATTCTACAGCTTTTGATTGAAAGGGGACATATAATGTGATGGCATTCAGTGTGGTGTTTTTGCCGAGTTGAATAATAATGCATGCTGTATTTTTCTCATGCTCATTGAAAGTATAGATGGCGTCACAGTACATCAGTTGATCATGCATGTGTTGCTTTTTGTGAACATGTGAATGTTACGACGCATGCGGTTACTAAGAAAATCTACTGAAGGACAGAGCTGCATGCCTGTTCTTCATCTGTGCGTGTTTTAAACAATCTTATATGATTTCTTTCCATGTAGGTCTCTCTGCTAGAGTACAGGGAACGGAAGAAGGGGCCGCGGGACCCAGCGCCCCTCGTCACAAACCTCAGCTCCATCTGCCCGCGCACAGAGTCTCCAGGACACCTGCGAACACACTTTCAGCCTGCAGTCTCTCCGCACAACTCATTCTCACCAGAGCGCCAAACTTTCCCACAGATAGAGGAGGTCAGTCCTCCTGCCGTCAGGTCTGGAAACCACACA
Organism: Danio jaintianensis; assembly: GCA_903798115.1. Classification (NCBI taxonomy): domain Eukaryota; kingdom Metazoa; phylum Chordata; class Actinopteri; order Cypriniformes; family Danionidae; genus Danio; species Danio jaintianensis. Next base: position 1,543,020 of record CAIGQV010000919.1, read on the forward strand.
AAGTCCAACCACTGGTGAGAAAACAATGCTTATTTTCATTTGAACTATGTTTTTGGTAAAGGTTTCATTTTATTGTATAATATGCTGATGTCAGAATCAAAAGACTCTTTAAGTTATCAGCTTGGAAATCAGATCTTCAGATAGATGGACTGGTATACTAGTGGTTACAACTACAATGTAAGTGGTTGATGCGGATCTACATAACTCCAGTCGTATTGCATAAATATAATGAAAACATCTGACACTTGCAGATGATGCAACGAATGGAATGAGTGTGGAAAAGTTAGGAATTATTGAAAAGCATGAAAGGGATGATAGAGAAGATACTTTGTGTTAATGTTCCAATGAATTCCTCTGATCTTTTTAATTTAGACCTAATGGAAATCAATCTAAAAAAGGCAGAATATATATTCATAAGTGTGTTATTCTTCATCCTAAATGGGTAATTTCTTTGAATTGAAAAAATGCATGCACAACAAATATAGGATGTTGGCTGAAAGAAATGGTACAAAAATATGACTATGGAAAATATTACCTATACAGTATATTAAGAGATAAATTCAAGGTTTTTGAGGGAGTTTGGGGATCTGTCAATTGATATTTAAAATGCGGTGGAGTCAGAAATCTTTTGATTGATGATTAAGAATGGAGGTCATAATGTATATTAATGTAAAATACAGACAAGTGTTTGTTGATTTTATATTATTATATTCTATTTATTTTATTTTTGTTCTTTCTCTGTATTATTTATGGATAAGTTATTATATGCCCTATTTATAAGTGTTGAGCAAAAAAAAAAAAGTATGTATGTACTGTATGTATGTTTTTAAAACTATGATTTGTGATACTGTGATGTCTGTTTTCTGATGCTTAAGATGAAAAAACATGGGTTCATTTACCTATTCAACATTAATGGTTTCAAAGGGAAACAAATGTAAGTTCATTGTTGTTCTATAAACCTGTCCTGCATTTAGCGATGTGAGTGCATGTATTGGTTGACATGTATTGATAGTTAATTTTTCCATCAGAAATGGAAAGAAATGTTTAATAGTTTCGTTTAATTATAAATATCAGTTTTACATAAACTCTTTAACGGTTGTCGTGACTGTAATTCTATGTTGTTGTTTTTTTAATTAGGATGGTTCCTACATCAGTGGAGCGGCTGAGGGAGGGACAGGGTGCTCTGGAGCGTGTTTTGAGGGGCAATCTCAACATCGAGCGTGCCCTTAAAAGAGCAGATGCTGGCATCAATGACCAAATCAGCAGTCAAGACAAGAGCTTAGGTATGAATCCCCCTGCATGTTTGTTTGCTTGCTTATTCATTTTATTTTTACACTAACAACAGATTTGTATGTGCTGGAGGGTTGCCAAGTTATTATTAATAATTCCTTGTCTTTTGTCAGATGTTGTTGAGATGGACAGGTATGATCTTCACAGCTCATCTCTGGCCTCTCCTGCAAAGAGTCCTTCTGTTCACCCACATCAGGTAGAATATTCACACCGCACAACCCAGACAAAACAGTAGATATGTCAGAATGTTAAATTCTTACATGGTCTGAAAGTTCCATGTTAGGGTCCACATCAAATAAATTAGAATGATAACATAGAAGGTATTTTAATTGGCAGTAAGATGTTTATTTCAGAACATTTGTGAGAATAAAATGTCAAACTATGGGTAAAATAATGTTCCTTCTGTACAGGGTTCCCACGGGTTCTTGAAATCCTAGAAAAGTTTTTGAAAAAAAAAAAATTATAGATGCAGGACCTTGAAAGGGCTTAAATTTATTTTGTGCTTGACGTTTTCAGGAAAAAAGATCTATTGCCTCAGTCTGCTAATTTCTGCTGTGTTATTTCACCACCACTTCATGGCCTGTGCTTACTTGATTGCTTGATTTACATTAGTTGCATGCATTTACGTGTTATGTTAAAGGTCCCGTGAAATTAAAATAAAGGGCAGGGACACACCAAGCAGTCGGCTGTTTGTCTTCGTCCGTCAGTATCAGTCCGGCTAGTTGGTTTGGGGTGTTCCAAACGTCGCCTCTCGCCAGCATGTCACATCGGCGTCAACAATGAACAATATTCAGCAATGAACCTGAGCGCAAGTGTGATGTAGTGAAGTGACATAGCAAGTAAACAGTTCAAACAAAAAGGAACACAAAGAGGCCGGCTGCAATTTCTCTACATTTATCAAATATTTGCTATCGCTATGGATTATTAGATCATCAGACAAATTTGCAGGAGCGAATGGTGAGTGACAATTTCTGTAATAATGGTACTGAACGCTGCTTTGTTTACACTTTGCACGCGTGCGTCAGAAGTTCCAGTTTCCCATTCTGAACAAGAAAACAGACTACTTCTCCCCCGACACGTCCCCCCCACTCACACTTGAATCAGTTGGCAGCCGTCCGTTTGCTGTGTTTATGTGCAGCTTTTTGATCCAGACATGAGCCAACGCGAGGAGAAAAAAACAGTTGCGTTTCGTCTGTGCTAGTTGTTTGGCTAGTTGTTTAACCTGGTGTGTAACGGCCCTTAAGGATATTTATAAGCTTGTGTGCTCTAAAACAGTGACAAAATTCACATTTAGAATGTATAAATCTGATATAAACATCCAAAGCTTGCAGTTTGTTACTTCCGCCTCAATGGATCAATGATTTTTTTTCTTTGACATCACCTCATACATCAAATCTTCTAACCAATCAAATGCTCTATAACATCTGACATCTCCCGCACTCATGTCCTTGCTCTCACTTGAAATGTGTCCTCACATTAGGTCCTTGAATTTGACTGTATTTGACCTGGAAAATTCTTAAAAGGTCCTTGAATTTGAAGTTATCCAAGGTGTGGGAACCCCGATCATTCCATAATTTAGCATAACTGATATATTTATGTATAAATGAAATGACATAGATAATCTGAATTGTACTTTTCGTCACATTTTAAATGTCTAAAAAACTTCTTGCTAAAAAGGATAGTGGCTAATTTAAAGACACTAAATGATTCTTACTCAAAATATATGTGACTATTTTTAGTTTAAAAACTATTATTTCACAAAATTACATTTTGTATTGTGGTAAAAATGGATTTGTATCACAATAATTGAAAATGTATATAATAAAATCTGCTCACTGATGCTGCATTTATTTATATGCATTTTTATTCATTTAAATAATTGTAAAAAAAATTACAGTTGAAAATAACTTATTTATATTGTAATACTTTTGAAAATGTAATTTGTTGCCTATGGGGTCAAGCTGAAATTTCTGCTCCAGTCCGCTGTTTGATTTGGAGCTTGATTACTAGTGATGGTCAGTTAATAAGGCTCTAATTATGGTTGTTGAAAGCAACCCCCCCACCCGATCAGATTTCAGCATGTCTTTGCTTTTTGATCTATTTAATGTGTCCTTGCTGAATAAAAAAATATTATAATTGTATTACTCTTTTTAACAGTACTTAACACTTGATTGATAAAATTAGTATTAATAAGAAATCTTCTTAGAATGATAAATTGTCAAATACCAGTACAATTTCTGAAGAATCCTACAACATAATGATCATCTTTGCCTCGCATGAATAAAAAATGACATTTGAGAATTCTTTTTTTTTTAATCTGTCTTTAATTGTACATCCAGCAGATGCTGCCTCTCAAGCCAGAATCCCATCAGCACTTGGAAAGCCCCGCTTACGACCAGCAGAGCTCCTCTTCTCCATTCTGTCCCTCTGTAAGCCCCTCTCCTCCCCGCTCCAGCTCCGGTGGACCAGCTTACTACCCCTCAAAGCTACCCACACACAGCCCACTCGCCCTAGAGAGCCCGTCCTCCTCTACAGTCTCCATCTTGTCGGTGGACTCAACAGTGTGTGTGCCACATGCAGCTCACAGCAGCAGTGCAGGTGCGATGGACACCTCAAGCCTTAAAGCTAAACTCTTGGACAGCACCCTCTCAGCTGCCATCTGTATGCCCGCCAGGGGACACCTCAAACTGGACAGCGCTTCAGTTCCACAAACTCAAGGTGCTCATGGCTCCAGACTGGCTCAGACGTCCAGAACGCAGAGCCAGAGAACAGACAGAGCTAATCAGGCTAACTCCAGACATCTCACAGCGACTGGAGCACAGCACTATCCACAGCGAAATCTACAGGGTTCAGGGGTATGGACACAGTCGGGCACCTTTTAGGACCCGCAGTGTGTGTGTGTGTGTGTGTGTGTGTATGCGTGTGTGTGTCTGAAAGAGAAGCGTGTGACATCCTCCTCATATTTACCTGTGGAGAAACTGTGTTGCTTGAGGGAATCTGATGTATTGAGTTCTGTATGGATGGTCTAGTTTTTTTGTTTTTGTTTTGTTTTATTGTCTTTACTTTTCCCAATTCCTTTGAGCTTTTTCCGAAAACTGAATTTCTGCAGTTACATGTAACTTAGTGTGGACTTCATAACAATCAAATCAATGCAATGTTCAAGTAACTAGTTTGGAGTATATAACCAGATTTAAATGTATTTTGAAAATTCACCCAAATGCAACAGTGGCGCGTTCACACCGAGGTGCGAGTGTTTAAGAGGTAAGCACCGAGGGTGAAAGCGCTTTCTCTAAAATAGAGTTCTCATCTTTCAAGACTTGTCGAAGAGCAAAAGAGATCGAGCTGATCTTAGATGAGTGATCATGTTTAACGAATGATATTATGACACTCTTACTTAAAGATGCTTCGCACGCTTGACAACATTCTCTGATCTTTGGTTTTGTGGTGTCGCGTGTTCATCGATGGCACGCTTGGCTCAGAGCAAGGTGTTTTTGAATGCACGTCAAAGCGGTTCTCGGTTATTTCCTCACTCTGAATCATTCCAGTGTCTAGCTATTGTTAGGGTCCGACAGGTTAGTGTCATAAAATCACTACTCACTTGATGTTTAATACTTGACGAGCAGATTTTCTGATGGTGCTTCAGTTGGTCCATTTGAATAGTTTTTGTTTCCCGATGGGATCACCATCGCCTCTTTAGGTAAAACATGCGACTGTCAGATAAAACTGTTGATTTCTTTTAAACCAATGATTGTTACAAAAGCCTCTCTATAAGTCACAAAGCACAAGAAATTGCAGAAAAGAATTCATTTTTGTTTATGCTCTGTTAAATGTGTACTTCATTTCTCTCCCTTCATTATCTTCGTTTAATTTTCTCTTTTGACCAGTCCTTGCATTCCAACCACCATTCTAGAAAGCAAGAGAGGAAAGAAATGCTGTGGCCAAATTATTTGATCAGTAAAAAAAGACAAAGCAAATGTGCTGCTGCTGTGATCTCTCCAGTTCAAGTGCCCCCCCCCCCCCCCTTTTTTTTTAATTTTTTTATTACAATCGCTGCTCACAGGACAGCCTTTTTTTTAACAGAATAGGCATAGTGCTGTTTCCCCTTGTATGACACCTTTAAGAAACCGAGAGGTCTCCAACTCATGTGCCATGATGACCACAGTGGTGGGATGTTAAAGCCACTTCAAAACAAAAACCCACGGCCCCTGTTTTGCATCATATTTGTCTGCTTGGTGGATTTATTCGTGGACAATATAAAATATGAAGTCTGTTTTTGTTTCACCCTAATGTAAAAGAACTAGAGATGATGAAAGGTTAAAGTGGTCAGCCTTAGCTCACTGGTTTATATGAATGTTTATTTGTTAGAAGAAAAAAGAAAAGGATTATGTGATCTGAAATTTACCAGCACCTTAACTACATGATCATGTGTACTTGGGTGAAGTGTCATTCTGTTCTCAGAGAAATATAGTTCACCAAATTTGCTGCATGATATTTCTTTAATGTGTCATTGTAACAGTTGAGGGTCAGGTTTACGGGATACGCTTTTGATTGGGACTTACCTCTTGACCCACAAACATTTGGCACTTTTCTAGCATCCACAGACGTATTTTTGTTGTATTTTTTATTTTTTTTTATCTCATTTGAAAACTCTTCCCCTTTTCATGACATGAAATGCATCACATTTTGCTTTTTAAATAAAATGTTTGTGAACATTTTTAAAAAATAGTTTAAGCATTGGCTGAACGTTACTGTATGAAAAAAGAGAGAAAAGTGTTACAGGCAATAGACACTGGTGTTGAAACAAAATCATATAAATTCTATGAAAATGTTATGAGTGTTCCAATCCCAATGGGCAATGTTAAATACAGGTATTGAGGGGTCCAAAAGTACTTCTTGTCAACTTACCACCACATTCTGAGATGGTAGAAAATGCATGTGACCAGATTGCGTTGTGATATAAACAGTTATGCAGGAGTGAAGGCAAAGTTCTTTGCATTCTTTGCCTTCGAAGTACATAGAACATACTGTTAACAAGCATCCACTGTCCGTGCTGCTGAGAGTCACATTTAGAAAATATGTAAATCTGTGCTGTGCACGTTCCTCTTAATAACAAAATAAACAGGACAAGATGAGAGATTGGCAGCAAAAAAAAGCATCTGATCATAGCAATACAGATATGATGCCACAGAGTTCTGCAATTCATGTTGACAGAGCTCATTAAAATACAGTTATGATGGTTAATTATAAAGTATAGACTATAAAATTTGTGAGACTGTAGCTTAAATCAATCTATTTTCTTTGCATAACACATACAGTAGAGAGAAAAAAACATTCAGAATATCATGAAAATTATATAACAATTTATTCCATGCGCCACTAAACACAAGAAAGGCTCTCAGAAGCATACACATTCATCACATCCTTCACATTATGGAAAAAACAAATCTCTTTTTAAGCTCTTTTCAAGTGTTTCACACATTGGTGATTTAATGCATCAAAACTTCGTACATGTAGTTTACTTCTACTCTTTGGGAGAGTGCCTTTATAGTGTGACAATAAGCAAAGAAGCACATTGGTGGGACAGTGGTGTTATGGGGGCTTGAAAATGCAGACTTGCAGGTTTTCAAAGTGCACGGCTTTAAAAACATTACATTATCAGATTGTAAACTACAAAAACACAGTTGTAATGCATATCGCATGTTCAGTTTGTGGGCATGTGAGTACTAATGGACTACAGGGTCAAATACTTAGACACGTAGTGTTTCTTTGACATCACCAACTACTGGCCTGGCATGGCTTGTTAAGTTTAATTCTTAACTATATTGTGGTTCATGTTTTTTATGTTTTTGTTTTTTTTTGTTTGGAAGCCTGGAGTCGTCAATGCCCAAAGCTCTGTGAACTAAAAGCAACATTAAATTGTACCACATGACTCTAGCTAGGCCTACATAAACCTTCTCTCTTCCAACTCTCTAGATCCTGATATTATTACCCCATGAACATGTGGAACTCTACCTTTGCAGAATATGTAAACGACTGCATAAATCTTTTAGAAGGCCAGCCCCTCGGCTTGCTAATGAGTGGATCAAAACTATGAAGAATTAAATCATTTACAAAGAAAGAATAAACAGCCTCACTGGAAAGAAAAAAAAGAGCCGTCCATGAGCTAATGGATTTACACGAGCTACTGTAAGTGCAAGACTTTTAAAAATATTGACATTTTGACATAATTTATTGTGCTAACCAATGTCAGAAAAGACTGCATCAGAGTCTTTTCACATACAGGCCTCAGTATAGTTCTGTAGATCACAAACATCTTTTGGAGCATACAAGTGAGAACATGATTAGTGTATATAATATCTTGAGAAAGCTGCAATAAATAAATAATGCAATAAATAAAAGCTGTAAATGTATTGAAATTGAAATTTGACAAAGTTTCTTGCAAGAAAAAGAACTCCAAAAGCAGAAAATGATTTAATGCAACGCTGATATTTTGTGCCACCTGACTTTTTATCAAACATTGAAACCAATGGACTATTACCTTACTTCCAGTGAGTTCTCCAGCAACTATGTCCAGTTTCTTCCCTTTAAATCTGCTCCTATGTCTCCATTATGGAATTCTCTGTCTTTTTTCAGCATGTTCCCCCATATCACGATAATACTTAGCCAAGCTAGGTGTGTGCTGTCTCCTGTCCTGTATTTCCAGTAATCATCCAAGATTCTCCAGAACTGCGATACAAGTTTCCAGTGACCATTCAGTCATCCTGTTCTCCAGTTTGGTTGACTTTGCATTTTGTCTCAAGCTCCTGTGACCCTTCCAGGAGATTGTAGATTCCTTTTATCATGTCCACACCCCCACTTCCTTGTTCACAACACGTCTTCTGCGGATGGCTCAGCGGATGAATGAAATGGCTTCCGGCTTAAATATTTGTTGGTGGTACATTGGCCACCTCGAACCATCTGGCAAGTTGTTCTCTTTACCTGTCAATATTTGAGACTGGTCACAGCTAAAAAAAAAAAAAACACATTCATTTTATGTTCAAACCACTTATTTAAAATGAGCTGAAACAAAACAATTCTTGAGTTAATTTTAGCACAACTTAATTGTTTTATGTTCAATCCACTTAAATTTGTAAAAACTAGTAAGTCAACTTAATTTCTTCATATTGACCCAACACAAATCGATTGAAAAATGGGGTTTGTATAATTGAGTTGTAGCAATAGCAGATCCTTTTGATGTTAAATAGAACCCTTTTTATAAGGTTCTATAAACAACAATGCTTTGAAAGTACTATATACACAAACAAAAATATCCGTAAATTTGCAGTTTTCCGTATTTTGTGATTTGTGTTTTTATGTTATTTTTTATTTTGCCCCATTTATTTATCCTTTTGAAGTGCATTATGGGATCTTGATCTTTCTTCCAACAATTTTTAAACTTGAAAAGATTGGAACAAGTGACTTTTATTAGCATTTATACATTATTTTATTTCAAACTACAAGAATGTCAATAAAAGTAATTTTGTTAAACTGTAGAGTTGAATTTTCAACTTCAAAAGTCGACAAAACAGAGATCAAATTCCCATAATGCAATTTGCAATCATAAATAAACGGAAAACACGTGTGAATCACAAAATATGGAAACTGTTCATTCGTTTATTCATTTTCTTTTCGGCTTAGTCCCTTTATTAATCTGGGGTTGCCACAGCGGAATGAACCAGCATATGTTTTATGCAGCGGATGCCCTTCCAGCCGCAACTCATCACTGGGAAACACCCATACATTCCCATTCACACACACACACACTACGGACAATTTAGCTTACCCAATTTACCTATAGCGCATTACTTTGGACTGTGGGGGAAACCGGAGCACCCGGAGGAAACCCACGCGAACACAGAGACAAATGCCAACTGACCCAGCCGAGGCTTGAACCAGCGACCTTCTTGCTGTTAGGCGATAGCGCTACCCACTGCACCACCGAAATCTTTTTAATTTATTTGTAGTATTTTCAGTTTCTTATTATTTATAACATATTGCATTGATTATGTTTAATAATATTAGTGTTTTTATATATATTATTTATTTAATATTAGTATTATTAACTATATAAATTCTATATTAATATCAGTTATATGATATCTGTAACATTGTTAACATTGCTAAATGGATTAAAAAAAAACAGGAAATGTATGTAATGTGAAATGTATTCACAATGCTTTTTGTCATTATTATGAGTGTCATTTTCTCTCTGCAGACGATTTAAGATTTCACAGCATCTGAAGCACAAATGAGTTTGAAGTTAGTCTGCTTTTCCGTTTGTTTAGGTAAAAAAGTAGGCCTATATTTATGTTGACTCAGGTCATGAGATATATTTTATATTTTTGGAACTGTTTATGCATAAACCCAATTAAAAATGCATTCATTTTCTGCTTTACATATCTAGTTGAGAAGAGGAGAGCGGTATCCTCAACTGAACAGAGCTGGTCACACATGTTCTGTTAAACTAAAAACGTAAAACAAACATGACTGGTGTGGAGCAAGTTAACGTTTTTAAGTTAAGAGGTACAGACATTTTAAGAAAATAATTTATTTAAATAATTTACCTTTAAAAAAAAAAAAAAGCTGACAGTCTGTAGTTGATTGTTGAGCTTCAGAAAATCAGTAATGGGTTGTATTGTCAAATGCAGATTTTAAAAATGAGCTGTTTCAAAGCTCACACGAAGAACCATTTCAGGATAAAAGAGTTATTTGGGATCACATGGTTCTAAATAAAGTTGTTACTGTGCAAAAAACTTTCCCAAGCCTTTTTGTGGAATCTGTCACATGACCACCATTGGTCTAATACCTGTTGTAGGGAGATGTAGAGAGACAGCAGTGGAAGACAGAGGACCAGGCCTGGACACTTTTGCTTTCAGTTTTACTTTTGCTTTCAGTTTGGCAGCAGTCTCCTAAGGAGCTGCCATCTGTTTGTTTTATTTTACCATTAACAAATTATTTAAAATTTCGTCAGTTCTCCACCTCCTTCCCGATGGTCAGGTGGCCAGTAACATTTTTACAGCTGTATTTTAGTAATTACAGACTTTACAGAAATGGCAGTTTTCACTGAGCGGGAAGGTACAGTACGGTACGCATTGTCCATTTCCACTGTCAAAGGCACCAAAATAGCAAACCTAACACACCACGTTTTTGGCACCCTTTCACAAGGGTACCTACAGTGTTGGGGAAAATAACTTTTGAAAGTAATGCATTACAATATTGAGTTACTCCCCAAAAAAGTAACTAGTTGCATTACTTAGTTACTTTTTATGTTAAGTAATGCGTTGCGTTACTTTTGAGTTATTATTGCCTTATTTTTTCTGACCTGGCTGAGGATTGATCTGTTTCATAACTTGCAATGATAATCTTATCTTCTGAGAACCCTCGAGCTATATGTCTTATATACAGATTAATGAAAGTGTAAAGCAATGTATTTGCTACTTTTGTACTTTTTGTCTTATTAGTAAAGTAAAAGCCCTGTCCATTGAGACAATCCTCTTTTCCCTTGCTTTGAACTGTTCAGAATAATGAGAAAACTTCCTTTGCCGAAATGTAGGCTTTGCCATCTTGGTTTCTGTCTGTTCCTGCATTCTCTCGTTGAGTGTGGGATTCTCGTTGAGTGTGGGATTCACTGTTCCTCTCTCCATAGAGCACGGTCCTCAGTATCACCAATTCCTGCTTGTAAATCAAGGAACTACACCATTTTTGGGACAAAAGAAGCTGTGTATTGTTCTGAGGACTCTTTTTGTAAGCAGCCTATGAATCATGCTTTTTATTATATAGCAGATGTTTTTGTCATGTCTATTTTAAGTCAGATATGGACTCATATATTCAAGTCTCTGAAGTCACAGCTTAAGTCGCACAGCGCACAGCGTCTTGTCTTGCGTGTTCACTGAAATGTAACATAAAAAATAACAGGAACATTTTGCATTGCATGCAAAAGTGTGAGATTGAGTTTCTGGTAATGAATTATATTTAAAAAATAATATTTAGAATAAAATGATTTTTAAAAATAAAATTCAAAACACAGTTGTCAAAAAAGGAACTTGCGGAAAACCTAATATAATTAATTAATTACTAAGTAATTAACAAAAACCTGTTTTTAAATCAGATTTCATGCTTAGCCAGAAGCCAATATTTATTTCCTATAAATAAAACATGTTCTATAAAGAACCATGGACTGAATATATGGCATTAATGTTTCTATAGGGAACCTGTTTATAAATACCACTCATGTTTTTACTTGTTCTACCTGATAATTGAATACTAAACATGAAAGTTGTCTTGTTATATTGAAAGTGACCTTTGTTTTTTCAGATTTTCACCCTTGGGCACATTATTCAATCATTAATTCATTTTCTTTTCGGCTTAGTGCCTTTATTAATCTGGGGTCGCCACAGCGGAATGAACTGCCAACTTCTCCAGCATATGTTTTATGCAGTGGATGCTCTTGGATGCAGTGGACCCAGCCGAGGCTCGAACCAGCGACCTTTTTGCTGTGAGGTGACAGCGCTACTCACTGCGCCACCGCGCTGCCCTGGGCACATTATATATATATATAGATAGAAATATAGCTTGAATGAAATGTCTGCACAATAGTTAATTCACACAAGCTTTCCTGTCAACATATATAGTCACCTGCCAATTTATTAAGCACATGGATTAAGTGAAGCTTATTTATAAACTAATTCCGAGAGGATCACGTGCTTATGATTGCTTGCGGCTGGTCCCGCATTATTCAATTTATGATTCACCAATCAGACGATTCTTAAGCCACTATAAATTCCCTAAGTTCCATATAACAGCCATCTTTGTTTTGAAGAATCCCCTGAGCTCAAACTCCCCTCTCGCCTTGCAAACGGGAGGTAACCCCGGGCTCGAGGATCTTATGAGCTCAGGGCTCTCTCCCGGGACAGCATGCCAAACAAGCTTTATAATCAATCATCAGCTAAGTGTGAACTCTTGAAAGGCGAGTTTCTGATGTCCCTAGAGTGTGTATGTGAGGTTTCAGCTCAAAAGTACCACACAAATAATTTTTCACAACTCTTTGAAACTGCCCTTTTTAGGCTTTGATACAAATTGTGGAGATGGTGACTGTTGCTTTTAAATTTAAATGAGATTGGGCTCTTTTCAAAAGGGGGTGGGGCTACAAACGCCTGTGCGTCACCATAGAAGCAGATTAAAAACAGCACTAAAGTTATCTGTGTGAAAAAACGAAAATGTGAAAAGTGTCTCAGAAGAAGGCAGTCTATGGAGACTACAATGTTCATTTGTGCATCCTAAAACTCTACATTTATAATGCTCTTATCCACTGACATTATCTTCAGCAGGTCACAACTATAATGCCGGACGGCTGCTTGTCACTCAGGGCTGTTTATACTAATGAGAGAGAGATCATCAATAATGGCTTTCCCCCTGCGATGAAACGTACAAAGGAAGAATGTCAATCAAAGTGTTTCTGCATCAAGTGTGATTATAAAAAATTGATTTAATTTATTTTTACCATTAGTGGCTGGCTATATTCTTACACTGTTGCTACAGAACTGTGTTTAAACCCCTTTTAAAAAAAATGATTTTTGCATAATAGGTCCCCTTTAAGCTGGTTGTTTACAACAAATATATGTCCGATTTTGTGTTTAAAAGATGTCTAGCAGACATTCGCACAGTCTTGGCTAAAACAGGGCTTAATTTGGGCTGTCTGTGAAAAATATAACAGAGGCCTAACAATGATACAAAAATAGATTACTCATTAAATTGACAGACTTCCCATCATTCATTCCTGTCTATTTGATGACTAAAGTCTACCTGTGGACTATAACATTTTCATTAACAGTCCTGTTTTAACCAAGACATCTATGTTTGGACATCTATTAGAAGTGTTTTAAACAAAAAAAATGCTTGATGGAAAATCAGTTAATCAATCGCATGCTAACGATCTGCTGAAGGTCAAATAGAGGATAAGAATTGGGAAGACAATTTGATTCAAGTGATTGAATGTGCAATGTTTGTTTGTACCAAACTGCAGCTCTACACAAGAAGTTTGACCAGAGGAGAACTGGTCGTGCCCAACTGAGGCTGGTTTCTCTCGAGGTTTTTTTCCTTCACTTTCGTCAATTGGTGAAGTTTGTTCCTCGCCACTGGCTTTCTTCGTTTGGGACTTGTGGAGCTGTGCATTTATGGATTTGCTCTTCAGTGTTTGGAATTTCAGCAGTGAAATTTAAACAAAACTGAACTTTCAAAACTGAAAGTCTGAAAACTGGACTGACACAGTTTCTACATTGTAAAAGTGCTATAGAAATACAGATAAATTAAATTGTACGAGAAGGGTTGGTTTCAGAAACTGCTGATCTAATGGGATTTTTGGTATTGGGTAACTAATGAGTAATAAGGGGGGCAGTCGTGGCCTGGTGGTTAGAGTGTTGGACTCGT